>CAKNYM010049047.1:225105-238084 GCA_932195095.1 Andricus curvator
TCAATAAATGGAAGGATTTCAAGAAATCAAGGAATTTGTGGAAATTCCTTGAAATCGCTTTAAATTCTAAAAATCCTGTAAAACCACCTGAAAAGAAGAATTGTTTGAAGATATTTGAATTTTCAAACAAGAACTTCTTGTTTGATCAATTTCTATCACAGGAAAATTTGATTATCAACCAGTTTCATTTTCAACAAAACAGTTAAATTTATTACTATATAGTTGAATCTACGAAATGAAATGGTCGAATTTTCAATAAAAAAGTATAAACCTAAAGATACATGACTTTTGACCTCATTTTTAAGAAAAGACTTAAATTTTCAACTCAAATGATAAATCTTTGAAAAAAGTACATTTCGAACAAAGAAATGTAACTTTGAACCAAATAGTTTCCTAAATTAAAATAGATAAATTCTCCCCCAAAAAATTAATTAGATGATATATTAGTATATATTGTATTATATATATTAAGAAAGATTATAATTTCAAATAAAAAAACAGCTGAATTCAATCAGAAAGAAGAATTTTTAACAAAATTGTAGAATCGTTGAGAAAAAAACGATTAATTTTCAGCTAAGAAGTTGCAGTTTTCAACTGAGAAAGATTTTTCAATCAATAGAGAAAGAAAGCTTGTAAAGATCAGTAAAGTGTTTTAATATTATAGGTCAATCGATTTGCCTCGAATTTATGAGAAAGCAAAAATTGTTCAATTTTGAAGTCAAGAAGATGAATTCTCTACAAAAAAGTTCATTTTTCAACCAAATAGTTGTATTTTCATATTGTGTTCTCTTAATTCAGTTCGCATATGTACTTTGCATACGTATGTCGATAGCGGACCTGAAAGTAGATAAGGATATATACACTTGATAAATTTGTATTTATTTTCCTTGGAATTTGTTTCTATCTTCCAAGAAGACGCTGTGATAGGCAGGTTTCCAATGCTTGATAACTGCGTCATAGTTTGGAAACAAACGCTACATTGAAATAACTATTTGTATATCAAATAATACATTTTAGACTATTTCAGTAAAAAATGTAAAACTTGACAATATCATCCGTTCGAATAATAATTTAATAATAAAATAATTGTACCTAAGTACAGAGTCTTATTAAGCGTGTTTTCTTCAATAATTTCGTATCTGCCAATAATGTTGTATTCATACGTATCAAAATAAATTTGATTTAATATAAGTAAAAATATCGTCCATTAACTTTTTACATTTTCGAACAAATCGTTGCTCTGTTGTTAATTTTGAACTTTTTCAAATTTTTCGATATATTTCACTAGAATATGACGAGAAAGTTGGAACATCTGAATCTTAAAAATGTAATTGATAACGTCAAATGAGTTTTCATACTTCCAGGTGCTCTTGCTTCATTTTTATAACAATTAATATGAATGAAAACTCTCAATAAGCATATTCAATTTGTTTGAAATTTTTTTATTAATCTTTGACACAAGATAAAACAGTTTACTTTCGTGATATTTTCTTGTACGACGAGCGATTATATATTCAGAACCTTACAAACAATATAGTTTTTATATAAATCCTTGCTTCCTTGAATAATTGCAATTTCCTATGGAAAACTAGAAAAATGTAGTTTGAAAATATTCTGATTTTTCTAACTTCGTACAAACAATCGGAAAGCAATGTTTTTAAGTTCAATGGTGCTGATAATGCTACATGATTGCGTTATTTCACAGAAAAACGCTGATGCTCAAAAGCACGCCAAAATCGGTGCAATTTTAAGTTTGCAACAAAAATGAGCTTCGCACGCTCATTTTAAAATAAAATTTGTACTTATTGGTGCAAGCCTTCGGTTAGGCATGACCGATTTGATATCTAAGCTGAAGCTGTATATCACGTCCAAGTCATGACCAACTGCATGCACATTGAAGCCTGAACACTCAAAGAAATCCGGACTAGGAAACTGTACAATATTGTGTCCTACTCACACGGTGCCTAATTAAAGCGTCAGCACATTTTAAAAGAAAAATCATCTTGTATATTGAGGAAATCTTACATGTTTAAAAAAATCAAGCTTATGTTTGTGTTCTTTGAACCTGAATAGACCATATTTTAAAATAACAATCAGGAAATATTGATCCCATGTAAACAACGATTCCATTGAAATAGATGGAATGTAATTCGGATCTTCTATAATTTGAATGTGACACCTTGCAAAAAGATAATAGTTCACATTTTGAAATGCCGGAATGAAATCAATTAATTTTCATTGCCAACGTGTTTTACGCAGAGAAGCAAAGCTAACAATTTTTTAGAATTTAAGGTTCTGTATGTGTTATTCCACGAAATTGGCTTTTGTAAAAAGAATTCATCAAGCATTAATTGTTTTAAGAACTTAAGCTAGTGTTCGAGTTTTCGCAAAGAATTGTTTATCGTAAGAGAAAACTTATCAAGTATATTGATCCCCTGTAAAAAACGATTTCGCTGAAATCGATTGCTTGTAATATAGATCGTATATACTTTGAATACGACACCTTGGTGAGAGCTAATAATTATAGCTTCCAATTATATTTTATTGACAGTTGTTTTGAATTGTCAGTCAATCGCAGCTTTCCAGTGGGCAAGAAAATTAAGGATGTCCTATAGACGTCTTCGGGACATCCCTAAGACGTTTTTTGGAACATGTATTTTGGAAATTCTAGGAATGCTCTTAAGACCTTTAATGTCAGTACGCAAGTCGTCCTGACAACGTCCTATATCTTTAAGACGTCTTTAGGACATCTTTAGGACATTAAACGTCTGAGAGACGTTATTTGGACTATTGGACGTCCTAGGAACGTCCGAAGGACGTTCTTGGGATGGTCGTGGTTTTGTGCTCACTGGGAAGGTTTGCATATTTTGCGTAAGATCGCCCTGCAGCGGTATAGTTCTATAACAACTTAATATGTAAGTATAACAATAATTTTCATATTCCAGACTTCACGCTCTTTCCCTTATTTCCCTTTTTTATGAAATCCTTATTCTTTTCCTGTTTTTAGGAAACTTACCCCTTTTCCCCTGTTTCTCGTTTTTTTGCTTAAATGCGAACTAAAATAATGGAACCCAATAAGAAAATCCAAATTTTTTGGTTATAAGTTAATTCTATTCAACTGAAAAGTCTGCGATTATATTTTTGTTACAGAATTCATGTCGTTTGTTTCAAAATTCTATTATTTGGTTGAAAATTTTATTATTTCATTGAAAATTAGTCTTTTTCAGTTGAAAAGTCAACTACTTTTTTGAAAATTCATGTATTTTGTTGAAAATAGGGGTTGAAAATTGCGTTATTTTATTAAAAATTCATCTTTTTTGGTAGAAAATTAATTTTCTAAGATTAAAAATGTATTGACTCTTCTCTTAAAAAATCATTCACTTGTTATTGAAAATTCATCATATTAGTTGAAAATTGATCTTTTTTGCTTGAGCATTCAACTACCTCGTTGGAAGTTGAACTTCTTTGTTAAAAATCCATTTTTTTGTTGAAGATTAAGCATTGTTGGCAAAAATTTATCTCTCTGTTCGAAAATTTGTATATTTTGTTGAAAATTTGTTTTTTTTTCATCCTCAAGGTCTATATTAACTATTTTAACTTCAATTTAAGTTAAAATCGTTCTTGGTTGAAACATCATCTATCACATTTTTTTATTAAGAATGGATCTTTTTTTGGTCGGATAAAGTTCACCTACTTGTTTGAAAGTTGAACTACTTTGTTAAAATTTTTCTTTGGTTTTTAAGATTCATAATTATAGTTTAGTTGAAAATTCAAGTTGTTGGTCAGAAAATTATGCTGTTTGGTGATAAATTCATCTTTTTCATTAAAAAATTAACTATTTTATTGAAGATGTATCTTTTTAGTAAAAAATCCAATTACTCAGTTGAAAGTTGAACTGCATTGTTAAAAATTCATTTTATTCATAATATTCACCTTTTTGGTTGAAAATTGAACTTTCTTGTTGAAAATTTAATTTTTTTCTAAAAAATGCGTCTTCTTAGCTTCACTGTTAGAAACAATAGCCGCTGACTCCATATACAATATATGTAAATGACTTTACACATAAGTAAATGAAATTTAATATAAATGTTTATATTGAGTTTAATATAAACTTTATTATTTCAATATACTATGTATACTAATTTTGAAATAAATTGTTTAATATTAATATGCACACTGGAAAAAAATATTTGGAACCAATTAAATTTATTTACTTGAATCCTATTTCTTAGCATAACGAAAATATTCTTGCGCAGTAGTAATTTTGATTTCAACCAGACATATTTCTTGTTGATCTGCACAAATTAATTCTTTGGCTCTATTGGCTTCATTAAAATAAATATAGAAATATTTATTTCATTCAACGATTTCGATTATTTGAATTGATCAGTACGCACATAAATCAATCTTTTTCCCACAATTGAATCAAGTTTTCAGGTTTGTTTGAATCGAAGAAATTATTATTCAATTCAAAAAAATATTAATTAAGTAAAAAATATATTTATCTAATATAAAGAGTTGCGGCATTTATAGATACTAATGCAGCATTTCTGTAGATTAATGAAATATTGTGTTTACAGAAATATTTATTTCTCAAATCCAAAGAAGTGTTTTGTTTGATTATTAAAATTAAATAATTTTTAACAAATGCACATTCATTGCGTTGGAAACATTTTTGCTTTGAATGTAGAATACGAAGGAGACCACTCCAAACAAATATTTTTGTCAATGAAATAAATATTTCACTAAGATGAATGAATATCCATTCAACTGCAATAAATACATATTATATTAATGAATGCTGGCGTGATTTATTTTAGTTGAACAATTCTCTGGATTAAACTAATAATATGTCGTTAAACTCAATATCAGTGTCATGATTTAATTTTAATTTAATTAACATTGCTGATTGTTCATAAACTCGCTTGCTTCATTTTTCTGACAATTGTTAGAAATGAAAGCCTTCAATGAAGATATTTAATTTTTTTGAAATTTTTTATAAATCAACGCTGCCTCGAATTGAAATTTTTTATGGAAAACTAGAAAAAATTTACAACTTTAAACAAATTTTAAAATGGAAAACAAATTTCTGTCGAAAAGTAGCTTGTAAGAACTCTGACTATTCTTAATTAATTAATATTCCTTCACATTCATGATTTCATAATATGACCTTCTTATCGTTTCAATAGAGTTGAGAATGTTAACACAATCGGAATATTTTATTGAACATTTTCATTTTTCACTTCTTCCATTTTCATAAACTTCTTCAATTATTTTATACAGTCCTGAGAACATTTATTTATTTTTACCAATATACCTGAAAAGAAAATGTTTTCATTAGTATTAACTAAAAATTGATTGAGTATAATATAATCAATATCTTTAGTGAGAAAATGATTGTTCTGTAAAAGAATTCTTTTTATTTTTAAGAGAAAGAAAATTACTTCAACCAATTAGTTAACCTATCCATTACTTTGTTGTATCTTGAAGGGTCTATTTTTAAATTAATACCTTTGTTTCCTTCTCTCTTTATAAATAACATTTCCCTGAATACTCTCTTTTTCTGATTGCTCTGAAGATGAAGAAATTTAATATAATTCCAATTGAAGTCATGACCATGTGTAATTTTATGCTTTGAGAGGATTAAGTGATATCTAGAACTTCTGTCAATATTATTTTCATGTCTATCTTTCCTAAGTCTATGTGCATTGTATTTGACTGTTAAATTAGTAATTTTTTCCTTAGCAATAAATTGCTAAGGAAACATTATTTAATAATTCTTTAAATACATTCTGCTGGTTCTTAAGTTTTGATTAAAAAAGGTTACTGTTTTCTCAATACACATCTATTTTTTCAATGCGGCCAAAATGTGAAATCGTGAAATTAGATAGAATAACAGCGTTGTCAGTAATTAAAATATTCGTTCCAAAATCGTTCCCAAAATGTTCCGAAGTTTGTGAAAAAGTGGATTCTGACGGCAAAGAGTGGGTTATAACTGCAATTAATTGCAGGATGAATTATTCATCTTAGCTTCTTTAAAATGCGTAAGTTTTTTTTTCATAATAATATTTAGGTGAATAGTTTAAAGGGAACTGGAAAAGTGTCGTTGAAAAAAGTTAGGTTAACTAAAATTTACTTTCAGAAAAATTCAAGACCTTCGAGGAATACAGTGTGCAGCAATTGGCTACAATACTAGATTCAGACACTGTAGCCAAACTGGAAGTTATGAAAAGCAAATATTCACTTATTCATACACCAGAGACTCGCTATTTGAACGCGCGATCGGACGCGTTATATGAATTCCTAGAATTGCTGGTCCAAGCAGTTTCTCAGGGGGCAGGGCGAGAGACGGTTGCGACTCCGCCTCTGAAGGGACGCATGCACTATACTACTCAGTCAAGTAGATTGCGCAATATTATGGAAACGGTTCAGGCGGCCCTGCCTGTTTACGTTTCGCTGTACGCGTTATATGAACAAGGCTATTTTCAGGCAACCCCCGCGATTGTTCATCTATCGAGTCTCTGGTGTATATTTTTTTCCAAAATTTGCAAGTGAGCCAAAAAGCTACCCTTCAAAAGTGCACTGGAGTTGTCCAAATGCCCGAATGTAAATTATTATTACATATTCCATTTATATAAATGATATGACTGATTGTTATCTTTGTACAATAAGTTTTTTCTAAGTCAAAACGGTTATTGAATTTTTCATAATAAAGAGAAAATCAATAAAGTATGCCTCTAGCCTCGGAGAACTTGGTCGGGAAATTCTAACTTTCTAAGTGCTGCCTTAAAAATGTTGCTTCAAACAGGGTAAAAGTTGAATAATAGTCTTATTTAAAACAATTCTGTTATTCGTACCAACAGAAAATTCAACAGCTTGGTTGCAATTTTTTCTCTCCCTTGACTGAAAAATCTTTTCAACTTGAAAAGTCAACTTATGTTGAAAACTAGTTTTTTTTTGGCGAATTCAACTGTTACTGATTAAAAATTAATTTTTTTTTTAATATCGACTACTACATTTTTCGTTCAGAATTCATCTTTTTGTAATACAAATTTAGTAACTGAGTTAAAAGCTGAGCCCTCTTGTTTGAAATTATTATTTTTTTACAAGATTCATCATTTTAATTAAAAATTTATCTCTTTGGTTGAAAAGTGAGCTATTCGGTTGAAAATTCGTTTCTACTTCAACAGAAAATTAATTTTTTTCTTCAAACTGAAAATGTAATCATTCAAGTCGAATATTCCAACATTTTAGTTAAAAATTCATCTCCTTAGTTTAACATAATACATAATTTAAAATGTAACCATTTAATTTCAGGTTGGAAAATTATCATTTTTAGTTGAAAATTCAACTATTCCAGTCAATGGTTCATCAGTTCAGTTGAAAATTCATCACTTTGGCTGAAAATTTGTTTGCTTTTTTTTTGGAAAATTAATTTTTTAAACTGAAAATTCAACTATTCGGTTGAAAGTTTGTCTTTTTGATTGAAGATACAAACTACTTAGTTAAAAGTTACTTTTTTGTTAAAAATTCATGTATTTCAGTAAAAGATTCATCATTTTAGTTCAAACATTGTTTTTCTGCAAAATTAATTTGTTAAGTTTAAATCCAATTATTCCATTTTTGGTCGAAAACTGATCTTTTTTAGTTCAAAATTCAACTATCAACTATCAAATAAAAATTTGTTTGAATTATTATTCAAATTCATAGACTTTAGAGACAAATTCAAGAAATGATTAATTATGTTTTTAGGATTATTTAATTATTTATTGGTGCCAATATATTTAAGAATATCTTTTAATATAATTTTTTAAAGATTTCCAAATCAAAAATATTAATTAAATCCCCACAAACTGAAAAAAATGTGTATGAACTCGCGACACTGTGGACTTATTCCGAATCGATTTAAAAAAAAAATTAAAAATATTTGAATGGCTCCGTACTATAAAAAATTATACCTGGAAAAAACTTGAGATATCTGGATAGAACTTGAAATTGAGTTGAAAGCTTACAAAGCTTTCCACCAAGCAATCATGAGCTTATTGTTGGCATAATTTTTAAAGTTTGATATCTATATGCGTATCTTTCGTTTATCGCATTATATTTTAATAGATTTATCTAGCTAAAAAAAAAACATTTACGACTTCGCAGTTGTTTTTGTCTCATAAAACCTTTTAAGATCATTAATATTCTAGTTTTAATTATTACTACGACATGTTTTCAATTCGGATTTAACTAACTTGTTTGTTAATCGGACCTCATCCGACTTTAATAATTTATTAATATATTTCAATAAAATTCTCTTTGTTGAAAAAACAGTTTTTAAACTTACTTGAAACCACCCTTTGAAATAGTAACCAGCAATACATTTACCAATTCATTTAGTAGTAGCATTACCAATTCCTTTAGTAGATATAGTTACTAATTCATTTAGTCAGTTATTCTTACTCATTGAATTAGTAGATTCTTACTAATTACCAGTAAACGAATCGGCAATATTTGAATTAGTAGAAAACTACTACCAATTAGTAGTTTTCTACTAATTCAGATTTAGAGAGTATTTATTTGATGTTGATCATTGTTTATGTTTTTTATATAATTGAGTCTGTTATGCACATGTTTTTCGATAAAATCAAAAAGATAATGGTTTAGAAAAAGAATTTGTTCAAATTGTTCAATATTTTTTACATGGAATGCTGGATTTGATAATTGACGGGCTCTATCAAACAAATTTTTAATCATTCCTATCTTATTTGAAATAGAGCGAATTGAGAGAAAACTAAGTTTTCTTCCTGAGAAAATGGTTTCTCCATGCCACTCTGTGATAATATGTCTTTCGTCAGTTTTAATTAAAGTCATATCTTCCTTTAGTTTCAATTTCGACAATCAATTGTAATTTTAATTGTATGCTATTTGAAGCATTAGGAAGAATTATTTATTGATATTCATTATTTATTATTTATCGTTATTATTTATTAGCATTATTTTTATGTAAACTGAGTACTGAGTCAACGACATATCTTGCATAAAAATCAATATTAAACTCAATTGTCTGGAAAACTTCATTCTCTAAATCCTCCATAACAATTTCAGCTAAAATAGGGGACAAAACTGATCCTATGTGAGTTCCAAAATACAACGAATGAAAAACATATTTTATAGTATCAAGAAATTGTTTTTTAGGAATTTGTTTATTCATTGTAATCAAATACCAACGTTTTTTTATTGCAATTTCAACTTATTCGTAAGGGATGTTTGGAAACATAGTCATTACATCAAAAGACAAAAAAAATGTGATCAAAAGGTATTATTACATTATCAGTTAGCTTTAAAGAAAAATGAATATTTTTAATGAGGTTTTTGAGATTTCCATTGATTTTCTAATAATTTTACTCAATAATTTTTTCAATTTTCTAGATGGGAAACCTATTTTCGAAATAACTGGTCGTAAAGGGTAATCCGTCTTGTGGGCTTTAAGAAGGCTGTAGGCTAAGCAAGGATTTGTACTCGCTATATCATTTTCTCATCTTATAAACTTTGTTCAAACGATTAGAAGACAATACTTAGAAATTCAGGCAGGCT
Organism: Andricus curvator; assembly: GCA_932195095.1. Taxonomy (NCBI): domain Eukaryota; kingdom Metazoa; phylum Arthropoda; class Insecta; order Hymenoptera; family Cynipidae; genus Andricus; species Andricus curvator. The sequence continues at coordinate 234,688 of CAKNYM010049047.1, forward strand.
ACGGCACATTTAGAACTTTAGAATATGACCTTCTTATTGTTTTAATAGAGATAAGAATGTGATAACATCACCTCGTTTCACTGAACTTTTCTATCTTTCACGTTTACCATGTTCTTAAATTTTTTTAAATTATTATATACAGTCCTAAATCATTTTTTTAAACGAAGCAATTAGTTTTCCACTATTGAATTAGGAAATATTTGAATACTTGAATTGGTGATTTGCTACTAATCTTTAGTAGATCACTTTTCGCTAATCAATTCTGTAAAATTTCACTAGTAACTTCATTAGTACTTCTTCAAGCACTGAAAATGATACATATTCCCCTCGTGCCTGATTAAGCAATTAGATTTTTTTTAAATCTTCGCATTAATCTCTGACACGAAATAAACAGATACCAAAGAAATGGCACAAATATTACAAATACAAAGCCATTAGAGTAATCTACTAGTGATAAGAAAAAGCTGGCACAAATAGCGCGCCACTACCATAAGAAAAAAATACGTTTTTGTAAATTTCATTCAGAATTGTCAATGTTAGGTTAATCCAGCTGAAACTCAGCATTTCTCTTCCCAAATAGCCATGAAATATAGAACAAAAATTATTTTTCAAATAGCGGCCCCATGAGTCTGTTTTGAAGGGTCCCAGAAAAACTTATGATTTTTTGCTGTTTTTAAAATACAAAGTGTTTCTAGTACAGAAAATACTACTTTCTACATAGTAGAAAGTATGTGTATATGTATAGGAGTATATATGTATCGCTTCGAATAATGAGTCGTTCAGATAAATTGTTTCAAGAATTTATCATCGTTTTAGCAACTTTCTCTTAAAATAGAGATAGAAAGTCGCGCTTTTTCCCGCTTTTTTCAACTTATACATACTTTCAACTTTTCATTTAGAACCATTGCTTAAACAATTTAGTATTATTTTTGATAAAATTGCCTTTGAGTAATGCTAGAATGTGTCGTTTTTTCTGAAAAATTCCACATTTTGTCCACTTTTCATTTTGTTATTGTTTATAACTATCTTCTCCTATAATAATGCTAGATAGTTACGAATATTATTGTTTGAACAACTTATGATTTTTGCTAACTATTTTCTCTAAGATAATTTCTAGAAAGTTGCGGTTTTTTCTTAAATTGTTTAACATTGCTTCAGCTTTGTAGTGATCGACAAATAATGAATAAACATTGGAAAGAATCATTTTTCAAACAATCTCTTTCTTCTTTCTGAATATATTTTTCTGAAATAAAACGGATATTTGTCAAAGTGAAATCTGATAATAATTTCCCTCTGTCTAGCATTACTCTGATTGTAATTCATAAATATCAATGATTTGTTTAAAAAATTATGTTCGCTCGATTACCTGAACTTTTACCTCACTCTTAGTACAAATTGGACAAAAAAATGAAAATTTCAGATAAAAATGTAGAGAGACCTCAAAGTATCTTTTGCATAAGAAAAAAGGCTATACAATTAAAATAATCTTCTCTATGCACTTAATTGGATATCTATTCAAGCTGATGCTCATTCAAGACAAATATTTTTTCCTGAACTTGCTAAATAATTGCAATTTCTGATATGACTTGAGGAAAATATACAACCGAAAAAATTATATAAATCGAAACCAGAACTCTGCTTGATTAAAAAAGTAGAATTTTATAAAATATTCTTATTAATCTCTGGTGCAAAATAAAACTTTTTACTCTTGTGAAATTTTCTCGTAGGGCGAACCATTATTTATTCACAGTCATATAAATAAATTTTTGTTACAAATATTCGCTCCCCTACAAGCCACAATTTCCAAGTTATCAAAAGGTGTGCTGTCGCAATGATGGGTGGTATTATAAAAATATTTAACTCACGGCCTATTGTGCTCAAATTTAGGTTGTGTGTTAGGGTGGTCCAATTTTTTTTTTCATGCATATCACCCAAAAATTTGTTCAAAATAACACAAAAATTAATCATTTTTTTTCTTTTGAAAAAAATTATATTTAGAGGTGGCGCAAACCCCATGAAGCTTAACACATAGTTCCTGTAAGAAAAAACTACTTTTTTGTAAATTTTATTCAAAATCCTCCATATTAGCTGAATCGAATTGAAAGTCAACATTTCTCTTTACAAATAGCTAAATGATACAAATAAAATATTACTTTTGAAATATAACCCATATAAGTCTGTTTTATAGGATCCCGAAAACCCCCATAAGTGAAAAAATGGGTTTTGTGAGTTTTTGGCGCAAATTATGAGTTTCTTGCAGACTTCTATGCAAATTGTTCCTAATATATGGAAAACTACCTTATACTGATAATCAGATGTTACAATAAATTGTTTAAACAATTTATTATTGCGTTTAGCAATTTTCTCTTATAATAGAGATAGAAAGTCGCGGTTTTTTGAAAAATTTTCCACTTCTTGTCTAATTTTCAATTAGAGTAAGCTAAAACTTAATTGATGTTAACAAAAATAATTATTTCAAGAATTCATTATTAGTGATAATAATATTCTCTCAGAATAGTTCTAGAAAATGGCAGTTTTTAAAAAAAATTTCCACTTTTTGTCCAATTTTCAAGTAAAGTGAGTTGAATAATTGATTAAAGTTAACAGCATTAATTGTTTAAACAATTCATTATTATTAATATTATTTGATTTGAATAATGCTAGAAAAATGCGTTTTTTTTTGTAATTTATAACTATTTGTCTACTTTTTACTTAGGATGAGTTAATAATTAATTAAATTTAGTAAAAATAATTATTTAAACAATTATCATTGTTTATAACTATCTTCTTCTTTATTAATGCTATATTGTTGCGGTTTCTTCAGAACTCTCAAATTTTTTGTCCACTTTTCATTCAGTGAGGTAATAATTAATGCTGTTTAACAAACATGCTTATTCAAACAATTGATTTTTCTTTTTAACTATTTTCTCTCGAAGTGCTGCTAGAAAATTATGAACAATTATTAAGTGAACCTCAACAAGAATCATTTTTTAAATCTTATGGTACTTTTTTGAGTGAGTCATTTTTTCTCTTTTCCCAATGTTTGAAAAAAATTATTCAAACAAAAAAGCTATCTTACACAGGAGACAAAAACAAAGAACGGAAGAGTTAAAAGTAGTTTATTACAAAGCGTAAAAGAAAAAATTGGAATTGAACATATTTTGATATCAGCCCGTCCCCTCCTGCAACAAAATATATTCACAAAAAGAAAGAGATTGTTATAAAAAAGAATAATAGATTATTAAAACAATTTTTTTTTTTAAGTTGAATTGATTGTTACTCCACTCTAATTGAAAAATGGACAAAAAGTTAAAAAATTAAAAAAAAACGCAACCATCTAGTATTAATATAGAAGAAGATAGTAAAGGTGAATCACAAAAAATTAGTAAAAATTACT
>CAKNYM010049047.1:248084-285367 GCA_932195095.1 Andricus curvator
TTTCAGTAAAAAAATATTATTTAATCAAGAAAAAAGAAATTTTGAAGAAAATAGTTTTATTTTCCGCCAAAGGGATGAAATTTCTAACAGCAATGATAAATGTTAAACCAAATAGTGGAATTTTTAACAAAAAAACATGAATTTTCAACTAAAGAGGTGGATTTTCAACCAAAATGAACTAACTTTTATGAAAATAATTAAATTTTCAACCTAGAGGAATGAATTTTCAAACAAAAATAAAAGATTTTAAAGAAAGGAAGATTTTTCAGCCAAAAAAGGAAATTATTTGAAACAAATTTTTGAATTTTCAAGTCCAAAAGAGTAATTTTCAACACGAAAATATAAGTTTTCAACAAGAAGGTCAATTTTGAACCAAAAATTTAATTTTCAACATAACAGTTGCATTTCAATCCAAGAAGGATGACTTTCTAACCAAATTATTCACTTTTCAATTCAAAAAGACGGATTCTCAATTTTAAAATTTTAAAATTAAATGTAGGGAATATATATGGAGTAAATTTAAAATTGAATTTTGAAATTGAATGTATTACAGAAAATTCTTTAAAACCTCATGCCAATTTTTTTAAATCGCTTACAATGATTAAAATCCTCGGAAATTCTTCAATATTTTTCAAATATCTTACAAATTCTTTCAAATCTCTTAGAATTTCGTAAAATATTTCAAATCCTCTGAAATATTCTAAAATTTCTTGAAACCTTTTAAAGCTCGTGAAAATTCTGAGGAATCTTCAACAAGACCTCAAAGTCCGTTGAAATCCCTCAAATTTATTGAAATCTATTGAAAATAGCTTGAGTCTTCTAAAAAACCATAGAATCTTTGAAATCTCTCACCTTTAGTTAAATCTAATAAAAATGACTTAAAATAATAATTGAAAATATATTAAATTAAAAAAAATGCTTTGAAATCTTTTGAAATCCCTTTAAATTTTTCAAAGCTTTGAAAAATTATTCTCTTATCATATCTCTTATCTTACCTTATCATATCTCTTATCAGCTTCTCTTATCATATATGTGAAATTATTTACGGTAAGAAAGAACGGGATAAAAATCCTGCCAAACATATTTTCTTAATTTATTTGTCATGGTTTTTGCACTTATCTCGAATTTTTTGTGTTTATAAATGTGAAATAATAGAATTTGTTTTTAAAAAATTCAGCAAAAATATGACCTTCTCCAAATAAGAAGCAAAGGCGGGTACACTTCTTCAAACATTACGTACTGATAATTGATGAACGAATATTTGTTCCCTAATTACGCAATCTTTGTTTGTGCTTCTCCAGCCGTCTTCAACGTGAAAGAAAACAAATAATTTATAACCTACCGAGACGAAAATTAATAGTTTCTATAACATCACGCTTGAATTATATATATACTGATAATTTTAATATTTAATAACTGTATTTATTCAGTAAATTTTTTAAAGATTGAAATTACTTTTTGAATAATATGCAATGTAAAATCATTTCTCCTTTCACAAACAAAAATGTTTGAAGCGAATCATAACTAGATACGGACGATTATTTTAGTTCTTCCTGCCCCCAAACACAAAATGTTTGAAAATTTTTTACTTGCTGTAGCATTGGAAATAATGGCAACATTATTTTGAGCACTTCTCTACTTATTACTGGAATAGCATTTTTACTGAAAAGAATATAAATAGAAAGGTGATTTGTCTGACTACATTTTTATCTTCAGCCTTTGACAAATTTTCGCCTCTCCATACCCTTAAAGCAAATAAGAAGTCGACTTCTCGGATCACTTCTTATATCGAAGATTTGATAAAAGGAAGAGAGAAAAAACGTAGATTGGCTAAAAGAACAAAAAGTAGTATTATTCAAGTCGAATTTTGTAAACTGAGTAACTGAGTACAAACCAAAATCCGGAATTCATACAATCCATACAATTACAATTCTATCAAAAACAGGAATATAAAATAAGAACATCTGGCTTATCTTAAGACAACTTGGACTTATTCCATCTAAACACTTGGCTCCTGATAACAATTTCTCCGCTGCAGACCTTTTGAAAGCTTTTACTACAAAATCCACACTCCTTGCAAACAGCACTCCTTGCCCGTCCTCAGTTCCCTTTACTTTTGATGATACTAAATTATTATTTCCTGACATATCACAAGAAACCCCAATGAAAACACTCTTCGAGCTAAAATCGAATGCTCAAGAATATGATGGTATTTCAATTAAAATGCTTCGCCTTGCTTTACCAGTCATTGGCCCTATTCTCTTTCACATCTACAATGCATCTCTGCAGGTGGGAATATTTCCTGAGAAAGAGGCGATCATTCGCCCTGTTTCTAAAATATCTAACGCTACCTCTTTCAAAGACTTCTGTCCTATATCCATCCTATGTGCTTCGTCTAAACCTTTTGAACGCATTGTCCGTTAGCAACTTACTGCAAACATTGAAACAAACAATTGAATGGAGCCAATGCAATCTGTGTTGCGTGCCAGGCATAGTACACTTACAGCTTCACTTTATGTGACTTCTGACCCCAAACTTGCAATTGATAGAAGGGGAATAACAGTTTTTGTCTTTTTTGACTCTTCTGAGGCGTTTAAAAAAGTTAACCATAATCCACCATTGACTAGGGTCAAATCACTTCACCTCTCAAATATGGTTGTTAAATGGTTTGAGCCTTATCTTAGTAATCGTTCTGAAAGAGTACAAATTAGCTATGGCGAGCGGTCTGTTTGAGGGGATGTTAAGAGAGGTGTCCCTCAGGGATCCACTCTTGCACCCACTTTATTAAATATTTATACCTCTGAACTTGATAGCGAACTTCGTTATTGCAACTATAACAAATAGCTTATGTCAAAAGATACAGGCGGATATTGATCTGGTGGGGCAGTGGGCCTTGACGAGTGGCCTCGCTCATAACCCTGTTAAAACTATGGTTTTAATCATAGGACCTCCTTTCTCTCCATCACTTGAAACGATTGCAACCCTACCTACTCTCTTTATCGATGGACGTCTCGTCCCCTTTGTGGAATCTGTGGAAGATTTAGGCTATACTCTTAATAGCTCTCTTACTTGGAATTAACAAGCTGCGGATATTTCATGGAAAACCTTTAGAGCCCTCCAACAGCTTATCAGGAATAAAGAATCACTTACTACTTCAACGCGTATCCTCGAAGTTAAATGCCTGATCCTTCTTTTCTTTGACTACGGCTGTGTGGTATATGACAATATTACTGATGAGCTGAATGTCAACCTTGAGCGTACGCTTAATGCTTGCATTCGCTTCATCTATAACATCCCCAAAAGTGAACATATCACTCAGTTTAGAGAAAGAGCAGGACTTCTTCAAGTCGCCAATAGAAGACAATTTTTTATGAATAATTTTCTTCATAGTCTATTCAGTAATGAACTCCGCACTATCGTCTTAACCTTTTCCATTATATTGAGAATGATCAACCGACACATTCCAAACTCCGCGACAGGAAAACAGTACTAAAAATTCAGTCACACCACACGTGTAAAGAGCAAAGGTCTTTTATTATTCGTGGTGCTCTTTGGAAAAAACTACCTCTAACAATTAGAAATGCACCCTTACAATATAACTTTAAAAAACTTATTTTCGGTTACTTATTCAACACATCAAAACAAATACTACCCTCGAAATCACACATTGGTAACACTTTAATCCCTAAATTAAAAATATATATTAGTGTGTGCATGAATGTATTAACTTTTAAGTTTGTATATTTCCGTATGTATATGAATAGTATTTATTATATTTATTTCATTTATATATTATTTATCTATTTTCTTACTCTTGTTAAATGCCTTTTTATGATTTCAATCGTCAAATCGATTGCCGTCAGATTTTAATTGTAATATGTATCGCCTATTCCTTGTAGGGCTATGAAGCAATGAAAAAATATTATGATGCTACAGATTAAAATATCAGATAGAAAGATTGATAATTTCAGAACTTCTAAGCATTTATCTATTAATGTGAATAATAGTATTCTAAGAATTACAATAGATTCAGGAGAACCTTTACATCTAAATTAGTGACAATTTTAGTAATTGAATTATTAATTGAGTGTTTGGCTAGAATGTTATAGTAGACCTTTAGAATTTTACTTCTAAAATAGTGAAAAAATCACAAGTTTATATTGAAAAATTCATGAGGTTTTAACCCAAAATATGAGTTTTTATCGAAAAAGTTAATTTTTAACCAAATAGTTGAATTTCATGCCAAACAGGACCTTATAAAAAATTCCAAATTTTATAATGCAAAAAGACGAACTTTCTGAAAAATGGAATACAATTATATTTTCAGCAAAAAAAAATCTTCTAATCAAGCGAAAACGAATTTCCAAGAAAATAGTTTGATTTTTCACCAAAGGGATGAATTTTTAATTAAAGTGATAAATCTTCAACCAAATAGTAGCATTTTCAACTGAAAAACAAATTTTCAACTGACGCTGTAAATTTTAAACCAGAATGAAAGAAATTTTATAAAAATAATTGAATTTTCAGCCCAAAGTGATGAATTTTCAAATCAAAATGAAAAATTCTCCAAATAGAAAGACTTTTCGCCCAAGAAAAAAAATGATTTGAACCAGATTGTTGAATTTCCTAGTTAGAAAGATAAATTTTTAACAAGAAAATATGAATTTCTAAGAAAAACGTAAATTTTTGACCAAAAATTTAAGTTTAAACCAAATGATTGAATTTCAAATGAAAAAGGATGACTTTTCAACAAAATCATTTTTTTCAATTTGAAAAGACAAATTTTAAAGTGAAATATATTCATGGCTCTTTTGAAATTCCTTGAAATTTTTAAAAGCTCTTGAAAATTCCTTGGAGTACCTAAAAATACCTGAAAATCATTTGAAAACCCTTCAAATTATTTGAGATTCCTTTAAATCGGTTTATATATTTTAAAATCTTTATAAAAATTCAAAATCTTAGGAAATACGTTGATACATTTTAAAATCTCTGAAAAATTTGGTAATTCTAAAAAATCCCCAATTATTTGTTAATATACTTGTTGAAACGCAAGAATTTTTCGGAAATCAAGAAATTCAAGGAAATTCTTTGAAACCGCTTGGAATTCTTGAAATCCTGTGAAATTCCTGGAAAAGAAGTTTTCGACCAAAAAAGACTTTTCAACAAAACATTCGAATTTTTAACAAAGAATCAATTTTTTCAACAAAATAGACGAATTTTCAAATACGTAGTTGAAATTCCAACCTACAAAGATGATTTTTCATCCAAAAGGATAAATTTTCAAAAAAGGAAAATTTAATTATCAACGAAACAGTTCAAGTTTTTTAAATATAGTTAAATTTTCAACCAAATAGTTGAATTTTCAAATAAAATTATGAATCCTGATAAAAAAAAAATTAATTTCGAACAAAGAGGTTTAACCCTCAACCAAATATTTTTCTTCAATTAAAATAAATGAATTCTCCCCAAAAAATGTGAGCATAGATGATATTATAACCAAAAAAGATTTCAGTTTCAAATGAAATACAGTTAAATGCAATACAAAAATACGACATTTCAACAAAGAAGTATAATTCTCCACAAAAAGAAATTAATTTTGACCATGAAGCTGCATTTAAAAAAAAAAATGAAATTTCTGCCGAAGGAGATAAATTTTCAAGCAAAAACGATGCATTTTTTACAAAAATTTGAATTTTTGAAAGAGAAAGATTTTTCGAACAATAGAATGAGAAAGCTTTTAAACGATAATGAATTGTTTAATATTCAGTTAAAAAATTGATTTTCTACAAAAAAGAGACGAATTTTCAACAAAAACAAAATTAAATTTACAACTTAAAACTATCAGCTTTCAACTAATAATGGAATAGGTTAATTTTCAACAAAATAGTTCAATCCTCAACCAATAAGATGAATGTTTAATAGATTAGTTTAAATTTTCAATTTTCAATAAAGACGAATTAAATTTCCACGAAAAATAGTTAAATTTTCTTTTTTGATTGGTAGATAGCTGATTGGAAAATAGATAAGGGTATATACGCACTTCATAACTTTTTATTTATTTTCCTCGAAATTGTTTTCAATCTTCCAATATTAGACTGAGATAGCGAGGTTTTTAAGGTTTCATAACTGCGTTATAGTTGGGGAATAAACGCGTCATAGAAATAACTATTTGTATAAAAAATACCTCATGCCTTCTTAACAATTTTTACTAGAGTTTTCCATTCGTCTATTAGAATCTAAATAGTAGCGAAATATTATTGAAAAATTACTATTCAATTATTTAAAAATTTTTAATATTTTATTTTATATAATATTGTGAATCTTATAAGAAGCCTGCGTCACATTCACAAACATTTCGTATTTGCAAGATTTGTGAAGATTAAAGTTTCAAATAAAAATGAAATAACTTTGTGTGGAAAATAAAGAAAATATACAATCAAAAATATTTTTGGAAATTGAAAATAAAGTTGAAAAAGTTACAAGAAAAAGAAAAGTTGGAAAGTAGGTTAAGAGGATCCTGAATATGCTGAGTTAAATGACATATTGTTCCATATTGATTCCTTATTGAACTATTATGTTTTGAAGACTGTAAAAAATTGCTGTGTTTCTTAACTTTATTCAAAAAATCAAAAGGCGCTATTTTCGAAATGGAAGCAGACTAGATTACTTTTAAAATATTACAGCATCGCGTCGTTTGATTGAACTGTCTATTTTTCACGTTTTACATGTTTATTATTATTATTATTATACCATTAAGCCATTTCGCTTTCGGGGTAGGCGTGACTCGCTCGGTTGGAAAATAGTAGTGCTGGGAAGGAGGTATAGACTTTTTGGATTGATATAAAATTTGCGTGTTATTTATTTAAATAACACGTTCGTTCCGCAACACTGCTCCGACCCAGGCTGCTGATCAATCTCTCTAGCGATCACCCCAAGTAAAGAGCTTCACAAGGTTGTTTTGTGAGGTTCCCCACTCGGGCCCATTAGTATCCAAGGTCTTTTGTTTCAGGCGTCATTTACTCTACTCACATTCTCTTTATAAACTATTTGTCGCCACACTTTTCTGTCTTGGCATACTTATCTAGCTTCCTTCACGTCCATGCATTTTTTCATGCAATCTCTCCTGTTTCTAAGTCTTCTTATGTCTTTTCGAATTAAGGTCTCATTCACACATTCTAACCATTCTTTCCGCGGTCTGCCTCTGGGCATACTGCCATTTACTTCACCTTTAAACACTTGTTTCGTTAGACGTTCATCTTTCATTCTTTCAACATGTCCAAACCATCTTAATTGATTTCTTTCCCGTCTGTCAATTATTGTCTCCTTTACACCACATTCTTCGAGAATTGTTTCGCTTCTCACTTTGTCCATTAGTGTTTTTCCGCAAATTGTGCGCAAAGGTTTCATGCCAATCGCGTTGATTTTACTCTTATCCTTTTCTTGACAGGTCGTACCGTATATGACCCTGCTCTACCAATAACCTTCCGACCCTCGTTTATGCGTCTATCTAACTCCTCATCTATCTTGCCGTCACTAGTGAACAGGCTACCTAGATATATGTACTTATCAACTTTTTCTAATCTCTCATCATTTAGGGCAATGTTGCACATTGTTTTCTCTCCTTTTCCTTGAAACACTACGATTTTTGTTTGATTTACGTTAATTTTTAGGTCCATGTTCTTCAAGCTTGTATTTAGTTTGCTAAAAATTCTTTGCAAGTGTTCGATTGATTCTGCTATAACAAACTTGTCATCTGCGAAAGCCAACCCACGTACCCTCACTGCCTCGAGATCTACACCTTCTTCGTCGAAGAAGGCGATTCTCAGATACTTTTCCATAAATCTGTTAAATAGCCATGAGGACATAACGCATCCTTGTTTAACGCCTTGCATAATATCGAACCAGTCACTCAGTTTCCCATTCACCCTTATATTCGTTTTGTTACCTGCATATATGTATGTATGTATATTTATTGCCTCTAAGAATACAAGATTTTGTGACAAGGGAAGGCCACTATTACAAAAATCGATAAAATTAAGATAAATATCAAAATGAAAGAAAGGGTATAATATCGTATGTACAATAGGTCATACTGGTCGACATCGGGCAGTTTATTATTCGAATAGAGAGAAAGCTCTGATTTTCGCCAATGAGTTCTAATGCAACATTTTGGTAGCGAAGTATACCAAGACGACAATGTAGCCTTTGAAAAGGGCAGGCTTGGAGTGACAAGCGCTGCCGGGAGAGAAGCCATCACTTGGTTGCATAGCCGAGCTCGAGAACGAATACGAATAACACATTTCGTCCAGTCAGAGCGGAGTTTCCTTTCTCCTCCAAGAATCCAAGCACGATGTAGCATGTAAGCGTATGTCGTTCGAAAACTTCAGTCTAGTTAGCATTGGTGCGACCAACTGATGATGAGGCCTGCAAGTGAACAGCGGCCATCTATCACTGGTGGGTACTCTCTGCATACGATAAGCCGGAATTCTCTAGTCGACCTCCAATTCTTATGATCCCATCAAGGTCGATGAACGTGCCCAAACCTTAGGAGGGAGGCCGCGCTGGTGGGGAAGTTGGGCTTCGTAATCGTTTGAACTCTTCTTAAATCTATAAGGATTGACTCAGGCGATCGCAGACATGAAATGCGGTATTCAATAATTTCGCAGGGATAAATTTCCCTTTGGGTTCGAGGTCCGCAGTCTTCCGAGATCAGAGTTTTGACCCAAGAGTTCCGTATCGAAGCTCTCAATTGCTCAACAAACCCTTATGGTCGGAGAATTTACGAAGGATTCAACTGGTCCACCACAACTTGCAAAATAATAGTTGTGGAGGTTCAACGCCACGCGTTGCCAAATCCGCTGGGTTGGATTACGCAGGAACATAACCCCAGATTGACGCCGGCAACATCTCCTGAACATGTTTGACGTAATTGTCTATCAGAGCGTTTCCAGACCGCCGCCAATGCAGTACTATTTAAGAATCAGTCCAGGCAACGCAATTCGCCATGTGTTCATCTAAATCAGACGCCATTGATCGTAGCAATTGAGCCACCAACAACGAGGCTCTGAGTTCTAAACGAGGAATTGCCATTCTTGGGACTTGGGTGGCAGGCCGCTGAAGACTCCGAATTGGCGAAAGTTTCGTCTTGGCTGCAAGAAGCCAAATCCAGGTCTGGATCGTGATTGAATCAACATGAGAATAAACTGTGGCAGCAATAGCCCGGCGGCTTGCATCTGGAAATACCTTTAACTGGAGCTCGGCAGTGGTCTGCGTGTCAATCCATCAAAGAACAGATAGTTTGCCAATGGCCTTGAGATTCGTTACAAATTCGGTCTATGGGTTGATGTATGAGTGTGGAATTGGTTCATCCCACTCAAGACCTGCTCTCCACAAATCCTTAACAAATAGTTTCGAAATTAGAGTGACGGGCCGATCCAACCGCAAGGATCAAACAATCTAGCAGTGATTGCTAAAATGTTGCACTTCGTCCAATTATGCGAGTCAATCTCGGATCGATTCAAACAAAAGCAATCATTGTGCGGATCCCAACAAACGCCGAGCACCTTGATGAGACCGTCGCTGCAAAGTTGAAGCCAGGTCGGTTGAAGACGGTCTTGCTCTGGTAAGTCTTCTAGCAGCTCAGGTAGATTGAGGACCAAGCGATCCTCTAAAAGTAGTCGGGCTGTTCGAGTGTGGTCCATTGGACCGTTCGCCACTCTACTGATGGTGATAGCTGTTTTGTGTAAGGAAGGTTGAAGTTTGCGAGCAAGACTAATTGACGTTGATGTAAATTCAGCACAGGGATCCAGCAAAGCCCACACCATCACAGGTTGCCCGTCGTCACAACTTACGTTCACCATGGCTATGGGGAGGAGGACTAGACATGAGCGATACGTGTCCTGGATAGATGTAGTTTTCTCAGAAGTTGCCGTGCTTGTCCGAGAAAATTTGGCCGAAGAAGGTTCACTTGATGGCGGCGCTTCTCGCTTGCGATCAGTTGAGTGGAGCATGGTGTGATGACGGCTCTGGCAGACCATGCAAGTCCCAGGTGATGGCGAATTCTCAGCCCTCCATCGACGTTAAACGGATGAAGTTGTTACAGCGACCTATGTAATGAGGGCTGCGGTATTTCTCACATGGAGCTGGAGCTTTCGAAAGGCCAAGGCCCTATAGCTGCGTTGTTGGAGTTGCTCCAAAGGTGTCAGCGTGTAAGCTCACTTAGCTGAAGCGCTCGGTGGCCGTGAACATTCTGCAGAGATAAAAGTGCGATAGCGTCGTTGTGTGAACTGAGAAAGAACAGCGTAGGTGGCTGAATGGTCGGTCTCCATGTCACGGTATGCATCAGCGCGCTCGAATTCGTCCTCCCAAGCTCGTCGAGTATATGAATCCATATATGTTGTAGCTATCAATACGAACCAATCGTCCTACATGCCAACGAGGTGATCAAGAGCTCGAAGTTGATCGCATTGTTGAAATGTTGAAATGTTGCGCAGGGCCGTGAAGTGATCTTGTACCAATAAGCGCGGGTTTTCATATCGCGCCTCCAGTAATGCCCATTCCGTGGCATAGTTAGCCCCTGTCACCTGCATGGTTTCTATTGCGTTCTTTTCATCGCCTTGCACTCGAAACTTCAAGTAAAACATGCGCTTGACGTCACTGAGATGTGCGTTCATATGTACAAGATTGCAAAAGTGATCTCGAAACGTTTCCCAATCATCAAGTCTTTCGTAGAACATAGGAACGTCAATCTTCAGCAGCTTCCATCCTCTTCGCACATTTGTGTTAAAGGCCGCGGGGGTCGCGACTACGTTTTTGGCGGCCTGAGTAGCTGCAGTGACCAGTAGAGGCTCGAACCTACGCCGCTGCTCATAGTTTTCAGTGCGTGCGTTCACATAAGCAATCTCGATTTCGGCGTAAAAATTTGCAATATAGTAGTCCGCACCTGGATGCTGATGGATGAGTCCCATAAGATCCTCCTGGAACGCGGCCCTATAATTCTCCAATAGCTCAAGATAAACATCCACTGCCCCAGGTGTCTAGTCGGCTTCGGGCTTGTCCAGAGTTTTTGCGAAACATCGTCGCAGCAAATCACTTAGAGCCCTTTACGTGGTCATGTGACAGGGTAAACATTGACTCACCTGTCACTTCAATTTTGAATTCCGGATTCAGGGGTTTTAAAAAAAGACTTTTTTCGTACAAGGTTAAAAACAATTCCACCGACCAAGAGCGGAAGTCACCTCGGCCGAGAGCGTTCGTCGAATGTTTAGTTCAATTGTTTTATTTTTCGTTATTTGTATGCTTCCATGTTAAATAACCTCCACCTGTAAAATCCGAGACCAATAACAACAGTACGGTAACCAGAGATGAATCGTCAACCGAAAGTCACCAGAATTCACTAACGAGCCCTGCATAAAGTACCTATCATTAACCATGTTAGATAGAGAATCAGATACCAACCACGGTCCGACCTCTCCATTTCCGATCTTGAAGCAAGATGGCGAGCACCATCATCCTTACTTGGTTCCTCTTCCGGTCGCCATCTGTGGAAATTCCCCCTCTTGTCATCTCTCCGGGGTACGAGTTATGGCTTATTGGCAACACCATGACAACCAGGGTTGGCCATTGTTACGTAAAGTGAAGGCCAGGGTTGTGGGATGATACTCTACCGGCCCGATGCCAGCACTTCGGTACCGGTTGCTAAGCAGAAATACATTAGGTCAACGGGATGTCCGCACGGAACCACCATCTTACTATCGTGCAAACATCGCGCACTATGCCCGACACCACACAAACATGGCAGGCCACGCTAAGCCACTCTTGAACCCTGCCTCGACAATCATGGCCAGAACACCTAATTGTCACCATATTGTCACCAGCATATCTACTAGATTGGTCGGAAACTGGAGAGAGAGAGAGAGAGAGAGAGAGAGAGAGAGAGAGAGAGAGTGGTCTGATTGGTTTTTGGATGGAGTATCAACAACGACTCAACGACGGAGAATCGCCAGGGGTAGAACATTGTCGAGAGAACCCACACCGTATAAGACTGTAAACTCGGTAAATCTACGTATTGTACACGGAACCTAAGGCTTAGCCAGGGACGGGTGTTCACGGACCCTTCCATTACATGTGAGTCGCTCCTAAGATTAATGGAATGCTCCGTGGAACCAAGCCTCATAACTTTAGGAATGTACCTTGCAAAGTGTGCGCATGCGTGCCGAGGCCAGGCCGAGGTTAGGTTAATTGACACGTAGCGTACAGTAACATACGACAAGCTTCGATTTATACATGCAGGGCACAAAATAACAGATAGGAACCTATGTATATAATTATATTAGGCCTGATTCGATTTTTAAATTTCAACGCATTTTGAATTTCGCGCCACAAGCGTACCTCGGTAAAGTTACTAAGTTTCGTGAAACTTTCACATCGTCAAAGTTTCACGAAGCTACACGATCTATGTTAATTCCGGAACAGTATGTGCCGATTCAAGTGTTGTACGTGCATATTATGGTATAAGATAGATTTAGGTACATTTAGTTATTTCTACCACGCGCGATGTCCGGTTCACAATTTTAATTTTGAATTCTCCCGCCAAGCTAAGTTCGAAAACTTTCCAAGATTCATGAAACATTCTTTTCTTTAAATTTTATGAATCTTGGGATCTAGATCTAGAGTAAGGATATTATGTTATTCACGTCATTTGTATTTTTTGTTTGGAAAACTGTTGCGGTTAATATTTAGTTCACAGGCCCTCCACGCGGTGCGCTGTAGGCAGAAACTCGAAAACTACGATTTCGGCGTAGGTTTTAGAATTTAGCGTGGAAATAGGGGTTTTAATCACACCGATTAGAGTTACGTTACGGTTTTGCGAATATTGTCACGGAATACTATCACAGCTTTAGTCAACGATGAAATTTTAGTTCATAGTTCTACCGATAGTAGCGCTGTGCCTCAGGGTTTGTGAACACGGCTTCATGCGAGCACCACTGGAGTTGACGGTCTTGGTGCGTCGCATGAAATCTGTCACTTACGTTCTTGGTCTACTAACGACAAGAAGTGCCTAGAGCCTTTTTCTTTTTTTACTCATGATACAAGAGATAATCGTGGATATGATAATTGGAATTGGTTTTAAAACTTGGATTGACTGGAGAGTTGAACAATACCCCTCGAGGATATATTATTATTTGATTCACTGGAAAAATGTCCGGAGCGGCGCAGAAGGTAATCCTTTTTTATACACGGTGAGCGACGCAATGATCTAGATCATTGCCTGGCTTGACCCCTTTTAAGAGTGTCTTTATACCGTATTCTCCAAATTCCGCTATTTGTGTTCGCGTCAGGAGTCGAGTCAGTGTTAGATTCGCGGTTAGATCGAAATCGATGGAGGTTGATTAAAGAAAAAGGAAATGGCGTACGGGAGTTTCTACCTCAGCCACGTGGCCGGAAATTAGATAATTTCAGAGTAGGCCGTAGCATTTAATTCTCGGGTAGCAATTTCATGTCATGATTATGTTTAAATTTTTATTTGCTGTAAAAATAAATCTACTTAATTTCCGATAGTAATTAATATGAAAAATTATACGTCTTTAATTTTCCATTCGCTGCCGTTGTGGTTTCAAGAACCACCCCGAGATTCCTTGCCCTTCTAGCTTTGTTTTTTTTAGGTTTCAGGCTTTCTTTTTTTTCTTTTTTTTATTTAAAATTCTGCTGGGTCACAATTTTCTCTATCTCGCTATAGGGTCGTGGCTGGCGCCCAAAAATTTACAAATAAGCCATTTAGGTATACCTGTGCATATACGTATATGGTTATGTATATGCATGTGTATACTACGGTACAAAAAACCCGCCATTCGACGGGTGGCCTTCAACCATCCCTCGCAGTCAGCAAGTTGTGATCCTCCCTGTAATGATTGCTCAGTCAGCTCGACAATCGGTGGAGCTATGAAAATAGAGTCGAATCCCGCCCGCCAAATTCACCATAGCCGATAAATAAAAGGAAGAAGAAGCAAAGTATTTCCAGCGCGTGTGAGTGCGTGCGTCGAAGCATATAAATCGAGAAGAGAGGGCGTCGGCACTTGTTGACAATAGAAAAGGATTTTTGTTCTGACTTCCTCTATGAGGAAGCAAATATATTTGCTAATTTATCATAATGAGGAAGCAAAAGGCTCATCAAATGAGCACCATACAATTATAAATACAAGTAAAGTAGAAACATCCGAACTGGAATTCACAGCTCGTCTACAATTGAAATCTTGTTTGTCTGGAATATCACCTTTTACATTTTTGGTTGAAAATTCGTCTTTTTGTCGAAAATTCAACTTCTTGGTTGAAAGTTGAACTACATTGTTAAAAATTAGCTTTTTTGGTTAAAGTGTCATTCTTTTAGTTGAAAATTTATCTCTTTGGTCTAACTCGTAGTATTAGCTGCACAAATAGTTAATTCAATGACGCGTTCATTCCTGAACTATAACAAAGTTTTGAAACCTCGAACACCCACGATGCACATCGCAATCTTGGAAGATTGAGGAAAATTGCCCCGTACGAAATTCTAAGAGTCTATTTTATTCATTGTAAATAGAAAATGAGGCCCTTTTTTGGCGCTCTGGTGCTGATCTTCATGTTTTTATTCAATGCAATTGGTAAATATTATAATAATAATCCGAGATGTTGACCACTCCGATATTCCTTGTACACTCCTATGTATTCCCAGATATTGGTGATATTCTTGATATTCCAAAGAACTCCAAAGATTCCAAAATATTCCCATGTATTCCAAAATATTTTCAAGCATGTGTTCGGCAAGTTTGTGGGATTATCAAAATTTTGAACTTCATGCTAGCACAGCAATCAGAATTCACAAAGAACTCTTTCTCTTTGTGCTTATCGCGTAGGCGGGATCAAGACAATTACTGTAAACAGAAAACACGGCTAAAGATAATATAACTTCAATCAGGTTCTCATAACATAATTCCTCATCCGCTGATTGACCCCAAAAAAGTCTTAGTTTTCCCCCTCCACATAGAATTTGGTCTAATGAAACAGTTTGGCTAAGCCTTCAAGGGAGAAGGAAGATGCTTCAGGTATAAAATTTTCAAAATTATCCGAGGTAAAATTGAAAAAAGGCATTTTCGATGGACCACAAATTCCAAAAATGCTGCATTGTGAGAATCAAATCACGCTAGTGAATACCAAACAGAAGGCAGCAAGGATGAGTTTCAAACAAGTTGTAGAAAATTTCCTGGGAAATCACTAGAGTAGGTGCTACAAATAAATAGTAGCTGATATATGAAAAACTTTGGTAAAATGGAATGTTTGATAAATTTTCAGCTGCACTTCTGAGTCATTGAAATCTTTGGAAATTTCATTACATATTTTGAAACACTTGGAACATCCTTGGAATCTTCTAAAATACCCTAAGATTTGAAAAATTTTCGAAATATTTTAAATTCCCTTCCATTTATGAAAATCTATTAAAAATTCCTTGAAATTAAATTAAATGCTGAGGCGATTCCTTTATCATCAGAAATAACTGATTATTATAGTCAAAATATCTTAAACTTAAAATCATGAACATTTTCATTTAAGTAATCGGGGTATTTAATCTTCTCCAATTAGGATAAAATGAAGATTAAAGTACAAAATATTTGTTTTATCACTCTATTATATTAAAAACAGTTGGTACGAAATAAAGCACGATAAATACAGTATTTCCAGGTAATAATATATATATTTCAGAAAATATTACACCAAATAACATATTTCGGAAACATAAAAGTCTGTATTAATGAAGGCTGTCAACAATAACATGGAGTGTTACCTCAAAAAGCTCACGCTTCACATTATTGTTTTTTTTTTCATTAATTTTGTTATCCTGATTCCCCACCATGTCCTGGATGATTCGGGGGAAAAGTGTAAGGATAATATGCACCACCAGGCTGAATGTAAGGAGTAGGGTCGCCCATAAATTCGTCACCTGTGTTTAGTTGCTGAGGCGGTTGAGCAGGATGCAAATGACGATAATCATACGCTGTAAACAAAAAGAAGTATTATTTCAGGGCTAAAATGAGACCGCTGGTGAGAACTCAAATTCATTGATTTTACTTTGAGAATAACAGCATGAAGTTATCCTAATCAAAAACAGGTCACACAAAAAATGATACCGTAAAAAAGAGATCTAAGGTTTTTGAAATGAAACAAAGTTCAGAACCTCCTAAATGACCCCCATAAAAGTGAGAATTAGGTGTACCATCAGGATTAGCACTTGCAGTTCGATCATAAAAGTCATCAGGTGTTCGTACGACAAATGATGCAGCCTTTCTCCCCCGCCTGCTTCTAGTGCCAGAAGATGTGCCTGATCCTGTGGATCTTCCACGACCACGTAATTGCTGAGTAATCATGTTCATACTAGGTGAGACCAGGCCAGATTGAATTGCATTACCTTGAGAAGAAACTCGGCCTCCTATCTTGACAGGTCTCAGAGCTACATTTGCCAAATAAAAAAAAAAGTTATTATTACGGAGGGTTTGACCCCTTTCAATTAGCGTGCACGAGGAATATAGTATCAAAGAATACTCTTGATTATTTAAGATTATATCAGCACATTTGAGAATACATATATCTGTGATGACAACGAATACTTGGAATATATATGTCCTTAAAGTTCCATACGCTCAACTGAAATGAATTTTTTATTATGCCTTTGTAAACAAGTAAAAGTCCTACGATGTTTTTTCATTTTTATTGGAAATAATAGATTATTAAAATAAAATGACAGTGTATATTTTAACACGTAGTTGGAATAATATTCAGAAATCAAATTAAATTGGGGAAAAATATTTCAATTCATTTGAGCGTTTAGATTTTCAAATACATGATTATATCAAAACATGAGAAAATATGTGAGAATATTTGAGAATACTTAAGAGTATTGTGAAATGCTTTGCAATGATGTTTTCAAAAAGCCGACTATCCCCTAAGCAAAGTAGCTCTTATAAGTCACATAAGAGCTAAAACAATTTTTTTCTTTTATGCAAAATTTGGTCCCCTATAATTAAGTTTTTGACTTTCGACCTATGAAGGTTAGAAGATTATCTTTTTATCAATGTATGCTGCATTTTTTGCACTACAAATTTCTTGATAACATTATTTGTGAATTTTAATTTCTCTGCTACAAATTTTTCTCTAAAATAAAATCTCACACGTCAGTCAACACATATAAGATTTTTGTAACTTTTTTACAAAATATTTTCAGGATGCTTTATAGTCATTTCTAACAAGTTTGGAATTCTCATCAAACCCTTTGATAAACCGTTTTAGAAAAAAACGCGCTTTTCCTATTTACCACACTAAACATAAATTTTTCATACGAGATGCCTTGTTCGAAATATTGAAAAATTTCTGGGAAACATTTGTAGAAATCTTCTAGGAAAACTACGTACTTTATTAATTTCTACGCTTTTTTCAATTTGTTTACGTATTTGGAATACTTCAGAATTCTCTCACGGTGAGACTCACTTAACTTCAACCCAAAGAAGGTATGAAAAGGAGATTTTTTTTCAGAATATTATTATAAGAAAAAAATTTAAACCAAATTTTTGAATTTTTTAAGTCAAAAAGAGATATTTTTAACCCGAAAACATACGTTTTCAACAGAGAAGATCACCTTTAACCAAAAAATTCATTTTAAACCATATCGTAGAATTTGAAACTAAAACCGATGACTTTCCAAGTAAATGATTAAACTTGCAATACAAAAAGACAAATTTTCTATAGAATGCATGACTTTTCAACTAAAAAAGATCAATTTTCAACCAAAAATTGTATTTTCACATTTTTAACAGAAAAAAATTAATACAAATCCAAAAACAAAATTTCAAGAAAATATGTAGCATCTCCAAAAAAAAAAAAAATGGGTTTCCAGGAGGGGCCAAAAAAAACTTTTTTCGACCTGGAGGGTAAGCCCCCCCCCCCCCAAAGTTTCCATTTCCGGAGAAAAAAAATCCGTATTTTTTTTTTGGAAATTCAAATATTAACACGGGCCATCGGGCACTTCAAAATCCCATTTAACAAACAAGGGGAAATTTTGGATTTTCGAAAAGTTGAATTCATACTTCAGGCTTTGATCGAAACGTGCCAAACTTTTTAGGGATTGAAATCAAATAGAAGCATCCTAATAACTCTTATTTTTAACCTATTCTTACATAAATTTTTACGTATTATTGTTACTTTTTAGCAATTTACGTTGTCTTTCTCATACAAATAATTACTAATGGAAAATTTGAATATTTTCCATGATTTTTTAAACCATTTTTAATTTCTTAAACAAATGTAACTTATTTAAACAATTATTTATTCCCAAAAAATGTAGAAAATAATCGTATTTTCTGATTGAAATGTAATAGTTTGTCATTGTTTGGAGTAGTAATTTCTTTTAAACATCATGTAATTATTTAAACAATTACTTATTGTTTATTCTCAAAATTTCTCAAAATTCACCCAGAGATGTCCACTTTTTTCTCAAATTGGCATCCTATGCTACTTTCTGTTAACTAATTATATAATTTTGATACATATATTTTAATTTTTAATAAATTTATATTTGTTTAAAAAATTTTGATTTGCTTCAGCAGTTTTTTTCGAGAACTTGAAAAAAAATAAAATACTTTATAGTGTATAGAAATAATATATTAACCATTTTGTTATTGTTTGAACAAATAAAATTTGTTTAAACAATTATTTTTCCAAAAATATTTTTTAAATCGTATTTTCTGAATTGAACATAATATCAAATGATTTTGAGGAGTAGTAAATTCTGTTAAGAACTTCACAATCACCTCAATTTTTAAAAGGTCTTCGAGCGGCAAATTTGAAATAAGTTTAACGCTGCATGTGTGAATTACAGAAATAACTTGAAAAAAGTCTTATAAATAATCGTATGGAGCTAAAACGAAAATCAGCGACACGTTTTAATATTTATAACGAGTATGAAAATGTAAAAAACAATCTCTTGAAACTTGAATCATAATTTGCATTAGTAAATGTGCTTTGTTATAATATAATTATGATAAAGATTGTAAAAATATGAAGAAAGAAATAATAAATACACTTTTATAATTTAAATTTTATTATGACTTTCATGATTTATTTAATAATGCGCCAAAGAAGATATAAACCATCCATACTCAAATTGAAGAAAATTTGAAGAAAAAAACAATAATTAATTGTATAAACAATAGCATTAAGTTTCTAGCAAAATTTATTACACCTCCGAATCATTCAATATCATGTTTAATTCAGGAAATACCATTTAAAAAATATTTTGGAAAACTAATTGTTAAAACAAATTATATTTGTTTAAACAATAAAAAAATGGTTAATATATTGTTTCTATACACTATACAGTCAGAAAAATAATTATATGTATTTTATTTTATTTTTTAAAAGTTGTCGAAAAAAACTGCTTAAGCAAATCAAAATTGTTTGAACAAATAGAAATTTATTGAAAATTAAAAGAAATGCATCAAAACTCTATAATTATTCAACAAAAAGTAGCATAGGATATCAATTTGAGACAAAAGTAGACATCTCTGGGTCAATTTTTAGAAATTTTGAGTATAAACAATAAGTAATTGTTTAAATAATCACATAATGTTTTTAAAAGAAATTACTACCCTAAACAATGACAAACTATTACATTTTAATCAGAAAATACGATTATTTTTTACAATTTTTTGAGAATATAAATAATTGTTTAAATAAGTAACATTTGTTTAAAGAATTAAAAATTGTTTAAAAAGTCATGGAAAATATTCAAATTGTCCATTAGTAATTATTTGTATGAAAAAGTGTTCGGAAATTGCTAAAAAGTAACAATAATAAGTAAAAATGTAGTTTTTGATTTTTGGGTCATATTTGGGGTGCTGTGCGGGTGGAGGGGTTAAGGGTAGGTTAAAAATAAAAGTTATTATTATTTTGAAGTGCCTGGTGGCACGTGTTAATATTCGAATTTCGAAAAAAAAATTAGGGATTTTTTTTTGGAAATGGAAACTTTGGGGGGGCTTGCCATCTAGGGTGAAAAAAATTTTGCAATGCATTTTTGGACCACACTGTATCAACCAAAAATTATGTTTACCAAAAAAAAAAAGGAATTTCCAACGAAGTAGTTACATTTTTCACCAAAATATTTCCATTCCAATCTAAAAAGATAAATTTTCAAACAAGAATCTAAATTTTTCTAGGAAAAAACGAAATTTTAACAAAATTAATAATCTATGATCAACTTAGAAAGACAAATAACCAAAAAATACATAGTTAAATTTATATTTAAAAAAATTAATTAAACAAGAACGATCTGCCAACAATATAGTTTAATGTTCAGACGAAATATTTTCAACTAAACTCAAGAATCTTCTACCAGGAAAGTGAACTTTTATCAAGCTAGTTAGAGTTTCAGCGTAGTAGATAAATTTTAACTTGAAAATGATAAAGTTTCAACGGAAAATGTGATAGTTAGATTTTTAATCCAAAACATAATTTTCAACGAAAGGAAACAAATTTGTTCCAAAATTTAGTTAAATTTTCAATAGAATACATTAATCTTTAACTAACCTAGTGCGCCTCCTGCAACCGAAAAATCGTCGATAGCATGTTGTCTTTGAGGATTCACAGGCCCATCAACGCCACGTATTTTAACACTCAAACCACGTGAATAATCTCTTAATCCTTCATATGCTTCCTCGTTAATCGGATATTCAACAATTTGCTTCCCCAGGCTAGTTCTTCCTGGATCGTTTGATGATTCTGGAAGAAGACTGCTGATATATACAAAACTCATCATATCTGATCCAAACGATCTGTAGGTGTTGACCGAAGATCTACATTTTGGAAAGTATTAAAACAATTATTATTACGTAGCGTAATGACAAATAAAATATTCTCAAAGAATACTTCGAAATACTTGCGAATATATCGGCCCATTTGGAAATATCTGTGAATACAAGGAACACTTCGAATATTTATGTTCTTGAAGTTCTGGGGGTTCAAATGAACGCAGTTTTTCATAGATCACATTGTAATATATTCAAGAATACTTGAGAATCTTGTGAAATACTTGAGAATACTTGAAAATTTTGTAAATATTTTACACATAAAATACCTCTTTCGTTGAGATAATTAATAGCATTGGTACAACACAAATTGTCCACAATAGGCTCAGATGTTTAGGGAGCATTCACATATTACGTAACATTATTTATTTAACTGATTCGAATTTTTCTTATAATTTTGAAAAATCATTAAAAATGTAAAAGAATTGACTTATGATCTTCTAAATTTTTTCAAGAATTATAGATTATTTTGTAAACTTGAAAATTCCTTTGGAACCTAGAAATGACTTTCACGAAAATGTTGAATTTTCTACGAAGTAGATCAGTTTTGGACCAACTACCTTGATTTTGAAATTTTCAAACACAAAGGATGAATTTTCAAACCAAAATGACAAATCTTCAATAGGGGAAGATTTTTCACTTAAGAAAGTAAGACAATTGTACCGAATTTTCAAATTTTTAGGTCAAAAAGAGAAATTTCTAACCCAGAAACATTCATTTTCAGCAAAAAAGTTAATTTTCAACCAAAACATTCATTTTCAACCAAATGTTTGACAATTTTTCTACAGAATACATGCATTTGAAAAAAAAATATTCAACCAAAAATGGAATATATTTACATTTCATGTGAAAAATGACTTTTTTATTCAAGAAAAAACGATTTTTCAACAAAATAGATGATCTTTCACCAAAGTAATGAATCTTTAATCAAATTGGTAAATTTTCAAGCCGAGAAGATGAATTTTCAAGAAAAAATATAATAGTTAATATTTTAACAAATACTCACACCAATTTTCACCAGAAAATACTTAGTGAAATTTACGATTGAAAAAATTAATTTTAATTCAAAGAAACGAATTCCCAAGAATATATTTTAATTTTGAACTAAAGTATTTTCGACTAAACTCAAGAATCTTCTACCAGAAAAATTAATTTTCAGCAACCTAGTTTAAATTTCAACCTAGGAGTTGAATTAAGAAAAAAAACTATTCATTTTCAACGGAAAATTCCATAGTTAACTTTTCAGTTCAAAACTTAATTTTCAATAAAACAAAAGATTTTTCTTACCGAATTTATTTGAATTTTTAGTGGACTACATGAATTTTCAACTTACCGAGTCCTTGTGGTTTGCCAACGTCCAACATTCGAAATGGCAATGATGCATGTCTCTCTAATTCCTCATATCCTTCATTGTCGAGTGGCGGATATTCAAAAATTTGATTTTTCCCCTTTCGCCGGTATGGATCTTCTGAAGATTCTGTAAGAAGACTGCTGATATATGCAAAAGTCATCGTATCTGATCCAAAGGATATAATATCGCCGCAAAAAATAGGTGACCATCGACTCTGGAAGGCAGTAGCTCCACAGAAAAAAATGTCAGGAGGTTCTAATAAGGAATACACGAATCTTCTAAGTTTTCTGAACAAAATCGTGTTTCCAAAATTTTTGTAGAAAAATTTTGTTCAGAGCTATTGAACAAAATACAAGTAAAACTGCTGTGAATAGGCCCACTGCTCAGAGACGTGTACTTTCACATGATCCCAGAGTTAATAATATGATGGGAAAAATTAGAGAAAATTCTGGTGTATTCTACAACATGTTTATAAACCAGTAGAGATCTTAAAATTTAAAAATATTCAAAAATGTTATATTTCCTGGATGAAAGTCACTCAGAATAATCTTGAGTTTCATGAGGCAAGGTACGTGCCACAGTAGTAGAATACAGTGTAGAAAAAAAAGGTGTAGGAAAAAGAGGGTAGCGAAAAAAATGGCAGGCCGAAGTTTTCCCCAGATGTGTCCACGACCTTTTCTCACTAGAGCAGCTAGAAGAGGAGATTATGGTGGGGAAGGAAAGGACGGAAAAAAGCTTTAGCAGGTGGAGGGTATTTTGGAAATGTAAGCAGGTGACAGGAAGCAGATCCAGAAGAAAGGTATTCGGGATACGATAGAAGAGAAAGTGGGAGAGTGTAGGAATGAAAAAAAGAGAGGGCGAATAGGAAAAGGATAACGTCAATGGAGTTGAGAATCGAGAGAAAAGAGGAGGCAGACAGGAGAAATAATATTTTGATAAGAGGGTTAAGGCTGAAGAGCGGGGCAGAAAGGGAGGTTGTGGAAGCGCCGCTACAGAGCATAGAATTGGTTGAAGGCAACGTAGGGAAAGTTAGGCTTATGGGAGAAAGTAGAAGAAAGTGGCGGTTGTGGAATTGAAGAGCTGGCAAGAGAAGTTGGAGGTAAGGAGAAATAAAAATTGGATAAAAGATAAGGAGATTTTTATCGATCACCACTTGGCGAGGAAGGAAAGCGAGGTGCGGAGAATGCTAAACGACTGAGTTGAAAGAGAAAGGAGTGAAGGAAGAGCGACAAAGGCACGGTATCGTTAATTAGAAGTAGATGAGAAAATGTTTGTGTGGGACGAGGATAAAGAGATGTTAACGGAAGTGCAGGGGAATTTGTTTCGTAGGAAGTAGGGGGTGCGGGTAAAGCAGGGTGGAGGAATAGTGAAGGTGCTGTAATGGAACGTAGCAGAGACAAAGAATAAAGATGAGAATGTCTGGAGTTATATCCAGGTATGTTATATTGAGGGACTGGTAGAGGTAAAGTATAAGAATTGAGAAGAGGAACTGCAAAAAGGAAAGAGTACGTTGAAACGAGAAAGGGGCTTAGATTGTTGTGTAAGGAGAAAGAACAGGAGAAAGAGAAAGATCTTGATGAGGAGTTGGAAAGTGTTAAGACAGAGAGGGACGTGTGGAAGATAATAAATAGGTTTAGGAAGCACAGAGTATGAAAAAGCGTGAAGACAGATAGTGGGGAGTGAAGGGAGTTTTTTAAAGAAACGTTCCAGGCCTGAGATTCACGGAAGAGAGTTGTTGGCAGTAGAAGAACGAGGGAGAAGAGGAAGAGAAGTTGAATGACAAGGAGATAGAGGAACAGATAAGAAAGTTAGGAAGGTCAAATGCAGCAGCGCTGGACGGTGTAGAAAACGAAGCGTGGCTATTCAATACACTAGAGGTTGTGGACAGGCTGAAGGAGGTAGTGAATGCATTATTGAGGGGGAAAGATTCTCACGAGGGTGGAGAGAGGGATTAATGGTGCCACTGTATAAGAAAGAAGATAGGGATAGGCAAGAAAATTATAGAGGGATTACGCTTATGAATACGGCGTGCAAAGTATACGCGATGATGTTGGCAGGGAGGCTGCGGAAAGATGTCGAGAAAAAGGAATATTGCCGGAGATACAGGAGGGATTCATGGCGAGTACGGGCACTATCAACAATATCTACGTTCTGCAGCCCGTGATGGATAGAGATATAGACAAGAATGGGGTACAAGTTTACGTGTTTTTGTGAAAGTCGAAGCTGCGTTTCTTTCGGTGGATAGCGGGAGGTTGTGGAAGGCGATGGAGGAGAGGAAAGTGGAGAGAGGCCTGATCGAGGGCGTAAGGGAGATATATGGAGAGATGAAAGATAAGTTTAGAGGCGGGCTTAGATATAGAAAGTAAGCTAGAGGTTGAAGTGGTTGGTGGAGTTGGAGTAGGGGGGGGGGGGGTTAGAATTTGGTCATTCGCTTATGAATATGACATAGTGTTCCCTGCAAGAAGCAACAAAGCCTTAAAGGAGATGTTAAAGAGTTTGAGAAGATACCTGGATAAGAATAGGTTAGAGTTAAATGCGGAAAAGTCCAAGGTTATGGTGTTCAGGAAAGGAGGTGGAAGGGATCAGGGAGGGAAACGAAAGTGGGACGGAAAGTCAGTGCAGGAGGTGAAGGGGTTTCTGTACGTGGGCTTCTTGTTTCGCAGAAATAGGGAAGCGAATGGTCACATAAAAGAGAGAGCGACGAAGGCCAATGTGGTAATGAGGTAGGTAAGGGGGTTTGGGAAGATGTTATTTGCAGATGGTTTCGGAAGAAGAATGAAATTGTTTGGCTCGCTAGGAATAATTGTGCTATTTTATGGAGTAGGGGTTTGGAACTGGAAGAAGAGTAAGGAGGTGAATAGGACACAGGAGAGGTAAGTCAAGTGAATACTGCGGTTTGGTTAGGAATACGTCTAATTATATTTCAGGGGTTCAGGGGTTCTAACTGGGAGTCGGGCGTGTGAATGTTAGGAAAAATTTTTGGAAGAGGGGGGAAGTAAGCTGGTTAGAGAGTGTGGGTTGTTCTGGCTTCCAAGGGAGAAGAGAATGTGTGAATTGTGCGGGGAGGGGTATGCAAGGATGAAACATTGGCTGAAGGATTGCGTGGGAGTGGAAAGGAGTTAGATCAGCATGGAGGTCTTATTGCACGGAAGAGGGGACGAAAGGGCGATCGCATGGGTGAAGGGGCTGTTGGGTGAGATGGAGAAGAAGAGAAGGAAGGAGGAGGAGGAATGGAGAGGAAAAGATTGTGAGGAGGAGAGCAACGGAAGATAAACAAAACCGTAAATATTGTAAACAATTAGCAGATGAGGAGGGAGAGGTTGGCAATGCGAGGCAAGATCAGAGATAGGGACATGCGTACGAGGCTAAATATAGCGTTAAGAGCGAACGGTCGCATTACGGTAGCATCAAGTTTTGGATGGATATTAGTTTGTGAGAACTAATTTCAAGGCACATTCTGTAAAATATGGAGGTTGCAAGCAAGGAAATTTTTCAGGACCAGCAGGCCGAAAAATAAATGTTTATCTAATAATAAAATATCCAAAGAACAATGTGTTTTCGTGAATATAGTTTAATTTTGAACTAAATTATTTTCAATGAAAATCCAGAATCTTCTTCAAAAAAATTGATTTTCAACAAAGTACGTCAATTTTCTACCACGTCGTGGAAGTTTCAAACCAAAAAAAAAGGAATTTTTTCAACAAAACAGTTGAATAATGAACTAAAAAATGACTTTAACAAAATTAATTGAATTTCCTATAAGGCCGATTAATTTTCTGCGAAATAGTTTATTATTCAACGAAAATCATGAATTTTCGACGAAGAAGATGAATTTTCTACTCAAAAAGACGAATTTTCAACAAACTACATACATTTTCAGCCTGAATTACTCCGAATTATCTGGATTACAAGTAGATTACAGTGAATTACCCTGTTTTAGAGGTGACTTTTCTAAAGCAAATGCATTGCACCCGATTAGAAGTTATTCGAGTGGTCCAGGGGATGACCAGAGTTGTTTTCCCCTCGTAAGGGATACATGATGATTGATGATGCGGATTCCGTCGCGGAGTAAAAATATCGTGTTTAAATCATAGGAATCCCCGAGAAATACATCAAAATATATGAAAAAATTAAAAAAACATTTCGGAATACTTCGGAGTATCTAGAATATCAAGACTATTAAGGATATCTGGGATACATAGGAAAATTGAGGGAATATATGGAAATATTTTGAGAGTATATGAGGAATATCGAAGTGGCTCAACTCCTAGATTATTATTACGACACTCACCAATTCCTTTAAAAAATATCAAGGGGACCAGCACAAGAGTGCCGAAAGCAGGCCTCATTTTCTTTTTGCGTAGATGACACTGACTTTGTCGGAATTTTGTACAGGGAAACTGATGATTTTTCAGGAATTCTGTAGCTGATATATATACGAACCGACTGACGTACATATGTAGGTAGCGGAGTGAAAAATTAGTGGGGCTATTTACACTGAATAACTGCGTTTTACTTTGGGGGAAAAATATGATTGGCTAAACCAGTGTTTTTATCTTTGATCTACCTACAAATATTGTTAGAAACGGAAAGACGCGGTGAAGAAATGTATTGATTTGAGTTTTTGCCATTTCCCTGTTTAAATTAAAAAATTAATCTGAGCAGGTGTCATAAATATTATATTATACCTGCCAGAATGCTTTGAAAACAGGGATAATGAGGCGATTTTTCACGAAAATAGGAAAAAAAACTCTTTCAAACAAACTGAATGTGGGCACTAAAGTAAATTAAATTTTAAACGCTCTTGTCTGAAATAAATTCAATATTATTAATCTAGACAGTGAAAAAAATTTTTGGAATCAATTAAATGCATTTACGTGTATCCTATTTCTTAGCATCACAAAAATATTCTCTCAGAGTAGAAATGTTTGATTAGAAAAAGTAGGTTATTCATAACAAATAAACATTTATTTCTACGTACTTATTATATTGTTAAATTAAATATTCATGAATTTGGTTAGAAGACATTTTTTAATGAGTGTAGAATACGAAGGTGACCATTCCAAACAAATTTTTTTTTTCTAACCAAAGAGATATTTCACTTGATAAATGCAATAAGAAATGTTAATAAGAAACATGTTAGTAAGAAATCACCCAGGCCAATCAGTGTGACAACTTTCCCTAAAACTGTTGCTAAACCACTGCTTCCCATCAATAACATTGTTTATCAATTAAAATAAATAATATATAAATAAAAACCCTCAATGAGCATATTGAATTTATTTCAAATTTTTTTATTAATCCTTGACACAAGACAGAACTTTTTATTTTCGTGAGATTTTCTTGTACAAGGAGCAGTCTTTATTCACAGCCTTTTAAGAAACATATTTTTTATATAAATCCCCGATCCCTTAAATAATTGAATTTTTCTATGGAAGATAAAAAAAATTTAATTTGAAAAATTCTTATTTTTCTAACTTATACTGGCGACAGGTTACGTCATGTTTACAATTCCACAGTATGACCTTCTTATTGTTTTAATAGTGTTGATAATGCTACACGATTGAGTTACTTTATTGAAAATGTAAATGTTTCACGTTTTCTATCTTTATAACCTTTTTTTAATTGAAATCTAAGAATTTTAAGTTAAATTAAAATCAAATTCAAAGTCGAATACTCAAATAAGTGTATAAAATTCCTGAAAATAAAACAAGAATCCGACGATCAAATTTGGACGACCACCACAAAATGCTTCCTATTGCAATTCCTAAAAACAAAAAAAAAATTGTTTCTTTGGACAAAAAAAAGAAGAAAAATGAGAAGGCAACCAACCAAATTCCCTTCATTCTCTTTTTTATTTCTTTCGCCTTGTTCATTTTTATTATTATCAAATCACAATATGAAAGCATTTATAATATTTACCAACGTTTAGGTGCTCATAGCACCCTTACGTTTCGCTAGTCAAATCTGTTGAATTTAACTCGCGTTTAGTTAAATTTCACAAATTTTGATTTAGGGATACATCTACCTATCTTTTGCATAAGGAAGAAAAACCATACAAATAAAGAATTTTCTTTAGGTACAAAATGTCCTACTTATTCAAGCCTTTACTTATAAGCCAAATAATTTTCAGAAAGTTTTTTCGAATAATTTCGAGTCTATTGATCCATTGTAGTTTTAAGAGTCTGAAAAATTATCATTCTTCTTTAATTTGTTCAAAGAATCAGAATAAAATGTTTGTCGATTGGAGACAGACTGCGTCACCTTTATGATTTTAGAATATGACCTTCTTCTTGTTTCAACAGAGTTAAAAATGTTACATCATCACTTCGTTTTATTAAAGTTTTCTACTTTTCAATTTTTCCATGTTTATTACTTCTTAATTTCTGTTACCTAATTATAAATATATTATAAAATGTTGATAAATAAACACAACTTTGACATAAAACATTTGAAAAATTCATTCTATCTTAAAATGTTTATGCATGACGACGTGATATCTACCTGAGACATATCTGCTTGACCATGTCAGCTATTTAGCTGGCGACGCTGTTTCGGAAAGAAAGGTGGTCAAAAACAAAGTATTAGACATTTTCGTATCAGAAGTTTACGTGACTTTTTTTTTTTTGCTGAAATTGGACTTTCTATAACAAACAAGGCAATTTATAACCGATAGGCTTACCTGGATGATTTTTAATAAACAAATAAAAATACTAGACGGTTTCCTCTTGAAAATCGCAATTTTTCAACAATAATTTGCGGAGAGAAGTTTTCATTCGATGGCAAGATTTCTTTCTGCTGTCAAGCGATCTGGCCTTGATATAGATCATGTACATGTTTTACATTTTAAAGCAATACATTCTATGGTAAAAATGTGCAAATATGCTAATTTTATTCAAATAACATTAGTTTGTTACGCTGTAAAATGCAAACCGTTTATCCTAAGAAAAAACTGCAAGAAGGAAAAAAAAAAAAAAAGCAAGTTTAGGAAAGAACAGGCCATTATTTCGAAAAAAGACCTTGATTTTCGTAATCAGAACACTTTTTCTGACCTTTGTAACAAAACTTATCTCGGGGACCTATATGTTCATACAGAAGTGTTAATGGCGACTGGATTATTTGAAGATATATTTCTTTAGCATTTATGAGCTAGTGTTAAATACAGCTTCCAGACAGTATCCTGGAGTCGCTGTTGATTTTACACTCAACATACTCAAGTTTAATTCCTGCTGGAGGTGGATTTTGCATCGAACTTTTCTATTTTAGGTTCGCCAAGATTTCAAATTATGTTAATTATTCAAATTAAGTATGTATCATATTATCAGTATCAATTATAATTTAGGCTGGAAGAATCCAGTTGCTCATGTAGGAAAATATAAATAACAATCGAAGTACGAACTACTTTATTGCACTCGCGCATGGCTTAGGCCGAAAAATACTTATTTATCTCAGTTCAAAGAAATGTTTATTTCCTTTCATGGCACATTTATTTGGAATATTAAGTAAATATTATTGTGCGTAATTTCCTTATAATTATATTTGTTTAGACCACATAGCGCCGCTGCCGGTGACTTGCGTCCTATGGTCGAAATCGACGGGGGGTCTGACTGATTATAATAGCTTGCTATTTTCAGTATATTCTTATCTAACCTGAACAGGTAAAAATTGGCACGAGAGTTCAGAAACGAATTGAGGCCTACACAGAAAAAACAGAAGTGAATTATTATTGCGGGTGAAAATTACTCTGAAATTGCTGTAAAGATTACATTTTGTTACATTCTCATTCTAATGAGAAGGTATTGGTTTTATGTAAAATTTGACATAGTCGGTTTTCATCAAATCTCCACGTTTTGAGACCTCCTGAGTCAGAAAAAACGATTTTTATGAAGGTGTCTGTCTGTCTGTAGTCTGTCTGTCTGTCTGTCTGTCTGTAGCCACGATAACTTTCGAAAAAATGATCAGATTTGATTGAGCTTTGGCACACTTTTTTATGGCCGAAAAATAGAGAACGAGTTCGTTAACCAGCTATTTTGGATGAAAATCCAAAAAGTGAGCACATTTTGAATATTTTTGAGACCACTTTTTTGGAAGATTTGAAAATTCTATGTACGGCTATTAGTAGTAAGCAAAATGACGAACAAAATATTCTAATGACTTTTCGTGATAAAAAAAAAATTACTGGAGTTATAGCATTTTCAAAATTCCAAAAAACAAACGAAAATGATCATTTTAAGCCGAAAAACGCACGATATGAAAAAAAGTCAAGAGGAGAAAAAGGTTGATTCCTGAACGCCCTATAATATTTTCATGACAACTTTTTGAATTTTTCGAAAAATAAAAAATTCAAATTTTGATCGCACAAAAAATTAATGAAAAATCAAAAAAGCCATTTTGCTGTAAAACTATGCAAGATACCAGAAAAGGTCATCTCACCAAAATTGTGCACCTAAAAAAGATCTACAAATTTCTTATCATTCACTTCTTGATATGATGCGTAGTTTTTGTTTTATTCGTAAAAAACAGCATTGAAAATAGAAAAATAAAATTTTCAGACGAATATTACCAGCTACGAAAAAATGACCAAAACAAAATTTGTTCATCCAAGGAAGAGGTACAAATTTATTGTGACTCATGTTTCGATAGGATGCGTGGTTTTTGTTTTATTCGTGAAAATAACATTGACAGTAAAAAAAATCAAATTTTTGAAAAAACAATGCAAGGTACGGAAACATATAAATGAACAAAAATTGTGCATTCAAAAAAGACTTACACACCCGTAATCAATTTTTGTGGTAAGAATATATTCAAAATGAAAAAATTAACTTTTTTGATAAACGGCACAAGCTAAAATAAAATGTTAACTAATAAAATTTGTCGCCTGAATTATATCATTACTTTTCATTTGAAATCAAATACAAACTTAGTAATTTGTATATGAAGAACATATAAGACGAAGCACAAAGTGCGCGCTCAGTGTATTTACCAAATCGCACGCCGTAAGTGCGCTCAAACTTTTTTGTTTCTATCATACGGTTCAAATGATTTTCAAATCAAATATCGAGCGCGAAGCGCGAGTGTCTGGATGAGAATGTGTTCCTTAAGGTCGATAGAACCTTGAGTAAATAAAGTTCCTTTTCAGTCTAAAATAAAAGTAAATTTAACAATCACTTAATATGTAGAGGTTTTGATAATTTTATAATATTTGCAAACAAACTTTTTCTTTTCATCGAAGTCGAACACGAAGTTCAAAAATCTAGAGGAGCCTAGCGTAAAGCGCGATGCAAATACGCCCGAGCGCGTAGCGCGAGGTGAATACATAATCGAGCGCGAAGCGCGAGATAAATATATGATCGAGCGCGAAGCGCGAGATCCAACAGTCGCGCGCCCTAGGCGCGCTCAAACTTGCGAGCGAAGCGAGCCGCGCGCGAAGCGCGCCATGAGAATGTGCCCGCGAAGCGGGCAGATTTTTTTTTCTATGAAGTTATGAAACCTTCTTCCAAAGACAATATTGTATCAATGAAAATTATTTTTTATAAAATTTCTCACCTCCTTTGACCAGAGCTTCTCATTTTTATATAAGTTACGGCTTGAACTCCTCTTAAAGCTTCTGTGAAATTAAAAATGTTTGGATGGTGACGGTTAAACATTGCGTTTAATTTCGAATGATATGCTTCATAATTATTTGTTGTACGTGTTGTTGGAGAAAATTCAGCCCAAATTTTGGGTGGGAAACTGGAATTACTTGGAATATAATTTTTGAAAATATAATTACAGAACTTTTCAACTCTTCGTGTCAGGTGCGCCACTCAACTGGCGGTGAAAGAGAGAGAGAGAGAGAGAGAGGACTACTACTTGGCTACGACTCCTGTCGATTTTGACCATAGGACGCAAGTCAACAGCAGTCAATAGCAGAGCAGAAAATTAATGTGCACCTATGTTCAAGTGCGCAAATATAAGAATACAAATTCTCATTTTTAAATCATTGACATTTGAACTGCTAAAAATTAAAAAAAAAGTTTTAAAAGAAAGCTGAGATTTTTTCCTATAAGACCCCCAATTTTCAGAGTGGCAAATTAATTCCTCTTTGATGAATAGAAGGATACGTAAACAAGATTCCATAATAGGGCGGGTGGCGCGCGATCTCCCCTAGTGCGCTCACTCCGAAGATCTTTGTGCAACGCTTTAGTGCCAATTTTTTAAGATAAGTAATATTATATGCTAATAAATAACTGCTCTCTGCATTTGCGTGCATCATGAGAATGTCAAGTTGATTTTGAATGAAATAAATATTCAAAATTTAAAAGAGGATACTGACATGGTGCTCACAAATCATCACGACTGTCTGGATGCTACTCTATGTCCTAACTCTTCAAGTTCCTGACATTTAGGAGAGTGTGAAAACTGTCCAGGTACTGCAAACTTGAAAGATAACATCATAAAAGCTTTTGATGAACATTGTATCAATAAAGTGAGATTTGAAATTTGGTTACAGACCAACAGATGTACTCTAAAGACTGGTAATGAATACTGATGAATCCCTAGATGATTTCTGTGAAAGGCTATTGAAATTGAAAA
Source organism: Andricus curvator (assembly GCA_932195095.1). NCBI lineage: Eukaryota > Metazoa > Arthropoda > Insecta > Hymenoptera > Cynipidae > Andricus > Andricus curvator. The sequence continues at coordinate 280,896 of CAKNYM010049047.1, forward strand.
CTCATCACTTTATTTCAAAGAAGCAATCATCCTTTTTCAAAAACCTGCAGAAAAATGTATTGCCCAGGGAGTTTTTTATTTGCTTCGATTTCGCTGAGAATTACGCCTTCATTATTCAGAATGCAGCGCAATCATTCCACTGGAATAAAGACCAAGCTACAATATTCACTGTCGTGATTTATTATAAAAAAGATGAAGAGCTCAAGCACGTAAGTATCGCAATAATATCTGATAACTTAGCTCATGACATGGTGGCTGTTCACGAGTATCAACAGATAATAGTAGATTACTTGAAAACTCATTTCAGGCCAAAGAAAATCTACTATTCCACTGATGGTGCAGGTCAACATTTTAAAAATAAGAGTAGCCTTGTTAATCTCCAAGCAGCAAAGAAAATCATGCCTTAGCCACCGAGTTACTGAAAGCCAGATTTCACAAAGCTGTCACGATACCAGGCACATTACAGTACCACTCTTTCATTCCCACTCAAGATGGAAAACTTCAACTCAAGAAGTTTTCGTTCTCTGAGAAATACGACATCTTCTCGAAACGCGAAACTATTCGCGTAAGGAAGCTAGATATTTCATGTATAACTGAAACAATGAAAAAGGGATGCGACACTAGAAACATTGAAAATGGGATATTAAAAGGCGACTTGAAATATGGTCAGGAGTAGCTGGTGAATCACATGGTAGTCAAGGGGTAGGTTCGATTATGGACGAAAAAGCAAGACAGCATCTCAGAGGTCATGCTTTTGTAGCCCTCAGGTTGTTGTGATCTGCAATGAAAATAGGAATCATAAGATTATTTATCATAGCGTGCTACGTCACAGTTGATGATGACAGCAGTGAAGCAAAAGACGCCTTCTGGGACAGTCTAAATGATACTATAAGTACTTGCGACCATGGTGAAAGAATCATTATACCAGGAGACATAAACGGAGGGGTCGGTGTCCAGCGTCAAGATACAGAAAGGGTGCTAGGTAATTTTGGGGATCCTAGAAAGAATGATAACCGGAGAAGATTACTCAGCTTATGCTTCGAAAAGGGCTTATTTATCACAAATACTTGACTTAGGCATAAAATGATCCACATGTGAACCTGGTGTAAAGGAGATAGCACAGTATAATTGACTTTGTTGTTGCGGATTAGAGACTAAGAGAACTAGTAAAAGGAAGATACAAGAGTCATGAGGGGTTCTGAATGCAATACAGATTATTACCTTCTAGTCTTCACAATAAACTTAGGTCAAGGATTAGGAAGGAACAGAACCAAAAAAACAAAACAAACGCGAAACTAGATTAATGACTTACAGAAACTGGAGGTGTGAATGACTTTTCAGAATAAGATAAATGAAGGCATGGATTACTTGGGAGACGCTAATATATAATGGAAATATAGTGTGTCATCAACTTTGCTTGATGATGTCATTGTGTGGAGTCCGACTAAAGTGTGTGGTACTGCAGTTGTGAAAAAAGTGTCTGGTGATGCATGACGGAATGACGAAATTCAGGCAGCCCACCAAGAAGAGAGGAAAGCACATGAAAGAATGTAGGAAATCACAGGCATTAGCGATAAAGGGAGAAATACACTTGAAAATGATTACAGACACAGAATGAGAAAAGCTAAACTACTGGTCAAGGAAAGTAAAGATAAAATCAGTACAGAAGAAGAGAAGAAGAAAAAACGACTCCTTAGGAGTCAAGAATCCATTATATAAATACATAAAGGGAAGTGAAAGTACAGAGATTGTCAGACTGAGAAATAGCAAAGGTGAAATGCTACGTTGTACAGACGAGACACTAGACGCTTCAAGAGACACTTTCAGTGAATTTTTGAGAGATGAAGCTATAAGGCACCACAACTGCATAGAAATACAAGAGCTTGTATTAAAAAATGCATGGACATGATGGAAGCTAGAAAGGTATGCCAGGACAGAAAAGTGTGGCGACAAATAGTTTATAAAAAGAGTGTTAGCGCAGTGAAAAAGGCCTGTAACAAAAGACCTTGGATACTAATGGGCCCGAATGGGGAGCTTCAAATGATAACTCTGTGAAAGAGATGTATTGTTATACCAAAAAAGACGAATTTTCAACAAGAGTTCAATTTCTCTACCAAGAAAGATTTTTCAGTCAAGAAAGAAAAAAAAATCAACCTCATCATTGAAATCCTCGGAAATATAATAGCAGTCGTTGAAATCTATTGAAAAACTATTGGAAACTTTAGAAATATCGTAAAAGCTTGTTTAATATCTTTCAAAATTCCAGGATATTCTTTAAACCCTAATTAATTTTTTTTAAATCCCTCACAATCATTAACATCCTGGAAAATTTCTCAATATATTTCAAATTGTTTTAAATATCTTAAAATCTTTATTAAACTATAAAATTTCAGGAAATACTTCGGAATATTCGAAAATCTCTCCAACTTTTTGAAATTGTATGAAATCCCTAAATTTGTGCAAATAAATTCTTTGAAATACAAGAATTTCGAGGAAATCAAGGAATTTAAGGAAATTCTTTGAAACTGCTCTAAATTCTTAAAATCCTGTAAAAAACCACCTAAAAAGAAAAATTTTTCGAAGACACTTGAAGTTTCAAACGAGAACTTCTCTACTAATAAAACATTTGTATTTTTAACAAAGAATAATTTTTCAACAGAATATTTGAATTTATAACCACAGAGTTGAAATTTGAACCTACAAAGATGAATTTTTATCCGAATATATCAATTTACAACAGAGGAAAATTTTATTATCAACCAGATTCATTTTCAACAAAACAGTTACATTTATAATTATATAGTTGAATGTACAACCTATAAAGATGAATTATTAACAAGGAAATGGTCGAATTTCCAAAAAAAAAAGTATAAACCTAAAGATACATAACTCTTGACAACATTTTTAACAAAAGACTTAAATTTTCAACTAAAATTATAAATCTTGTAAAAAAGTACATTTCGAACAAAGAAGTTTAACTTTCAACCAAATAGTTTTCTGAATTAAAATTGATGAATTCTCTCCCCGAAAATGTAATAGAGGATATATTGATATATATTATATTATATATATTGAGAAAGATTGTAATCTTAAATAAAAAAACAACTGAATTCAATCATGAAGACGAATTATCAACAAACAGTTGAATTTTCCACCAAAAAAGTCAATTTTCAACCGAAAATGAAATAGTTAAATAATTCAAAAAATTAGTTTTTTACAAAAAATACGAATTTTCAACAACAGCAAAATCATAAATTTTCAACTTAAAACAATCAACCTTGAACTAATAATGGAATACTTAAATTCTTAAAAGAATACTTTAATCTTCGAGCAATAAAATTAACGCTTGGAAAATTAGTTTCAATTTTAACCCAGTAGTTGAACTTTCAACCAAAAAATGATTAATTCTCAATGAAAAGTTTAATAGTAGATTTTTTAATAAAAAAATAATTAACTTCAGCAAAAAATAGTTGTATTTTCTCATTGGGTTCTCTTAATTCAGTTCGCATATGTACGTATGTGGATAGCGGACTGGAAAATAGATAAGGATATATACACTTAATACATTTTTATTTATTTCCCTTGAAATTTGTTTCTATCTTCCAAGAATGCTTCATAACTTCATTATAGTTTGGAAACAAACGCCACATTGAAATAACTATTTGTATAGCAAATAATACATTTTAGACTATTCCTGTGAAAAATCTAAAAGTTGAAAATATTATCCGTTAGAATATTAATTTAATAATGGAATAATTGTTCCTAAATACAGAGTCTTATTGAGCGTGTTTTCTTCAATAATTTCGTATCTGCCAGTAATTTTGTATTAATCCGTATCAAAATAAATTTTATTTAATATAAGTACAAATATCGTCCATTAACTTTTTACGTTTTCGAACAAATCGTTGTTCTGTTGTTAATTTTGAACTTTTTCAAATTTTCAGACATATTTCACCAGAATATGGTGAGAAAGTTGGAAATCTGAATCTTAAAAATCTAATTATTAACGTAAAATAAGTTTCAATTTTTCCAGTTGCTCTTGCTTTATTTTTATAACAATTAATATAAATGAAAACCCTCAATAAGCATATTCAATTTGTTTGAAATTTTTATATTAATCTTTGACACAAGATGAAACTGTTTACTTTCGTGACATTTTCTTGTACGACGAGCGATTATATATTCAGAGCCTTACAAACAATATATTTTTTATATAAATCCATGCTTCCTTGAATAATTTCAATTTCCTATGGAAAACTAGAAAAATGTAGTTTAAAAATATTCTTATTTTTCTCACTTTGTACAAACAATCGGAAAGCAATGTTTTTAAATTGGCGACCCGCTACGTCACGTTTACAATTGTAGCGTCACCGCGATCGGTCGATTTTCTCACTTTCAAAAATAAAATCCTAAAGCCCAGTTAACCGGTCTATTTCTGCACGATTATTTTTCAGTCATTTCTTTCTCGAAAA
>CAKNYM010049048.1:0-15426 GCA_932195095.1 Andricus curvator
AAACCTTTTTGCATACCTCCCACAATTCCTTTCTCACCCCTTCTCCTTCAAAACTCAAAGCCTCGTTCTCAATATCGTCCTCACTTGTTGCCTTGTTTCTTGTAAGCCTCCCTATCGCTCTATTCAATTCCTCCCTACTTAATCCGTTATTGCTATCATCTTCCCCTTCTATTACGTTCCTCTTTTCACCTAACACCTTATTTTCCACTCCTCCCAACAGTCGCTTAAAGTACGGGGTCCACTTATCCATCTCGATTTCCTCATTGATGCCCTTCCTTCCTCCTCGTTCCCTATTGATCACCTCCCATTCCCTCCCTTCCCTGATTGATTTTTCCACCTCTTCCATATAACTACTTTTCTCTAACTGCCTTTTATCACTTAACAATCTTTCATGTTCTCTCTTTCTCCTATTATATTCCTGTTTCCCTATCTCCCGTTTTCTCCACTTTTTTACATTTTCCTTCATTCTATCTTTACTCTCCTTACATTCTGCGTCCCACCATCCCCTTTTCATTCCCTCCTCCTCTTCTCTTGGCCTTACCTCTTCTTTTATCCTCTCGGTTAGTTCTTTTATCTTTTCAAGGCGCGTGTCCACGTCTTCCCCTTCCATTCCTCTAATCTCCTCGTTCTCCATTCTTTCTTTAAATTCTCTCAATTTATCCTCCCCCCATTTACCCATTTTTACTTTCCTTTCGCCAGTTCTTACCCTTTTTTCGCTATGCCGCTTCCATCCTGAGCATTTCAATGTCACTATTAGCGGGAAGTGTTCTGAGCCTATTTCATTACCTACTTCCACTTTATCCATTCTCTTCCTTATTCTTTCTTCTGCTAGAATGTAATCAACCACTGTCTCCCCTTTCCCTATAAAAATCACTTCCCCTTCTTCATCTCCCCTTATATTTCCATTGGAGATAAACCACCCCTCCTCTCCTAACAGGTTTAAAAGAGTTTTACCCTCCCTATCTATCTCCCTGTGCTTGGAATTTCTTCGAAAAGTTTCGCTTTCTTCATCCCATATCTCCCCTCCTAACTCTCCTGTCCACGCATTTAAGTCTCCTCCTATCAGGACTAACTCTTCATTCCTTTCCTCCATCCATTCCCTTAATACTCTCCATCCTTCCTATTCTCCTCTTCTCCTCTCCTTCTATACACACAAACGATCGCCACCCTCTCTTTTCCTACCTTTATTCTTCTCACCATCACGCCCTCCAGCTTTTCTTCTCGCTCTTCCACTCTTTCATTTCTCATCAGCTCCTTTTTAACCCCTGACACCATGCCTCCCATCGCTCTTCCATTCTCATGTTCTTTCCTCGCTTCTTGCATTGTCCATACATACCCCTTTGGCAACTTTCGTTTCAAGCCATTCCAATCCTTTTCATCCACCCACGTTTCACTCAGCATTACCACGTCCCATTTTCCAATATCCTCCCAAAACCCCTCGTTCTTGTTTTTTAGTCCTAACACATTCCAGAAAGCCACACGCACTCCTCTCTTTTTGTCCTTCCCCCTCCTCCTTCCCGTGCTCAGTTTTTCTTCTCTGGTGGAAACCCCGCCCATTCTCTCCTACTCTCATTACCTTCGTTTACCCTTCTCTCAAGTATCGATCCCTCTGCTCTCAGCTCTTCTCTCTCTTCGTCCCAGATCCACTTCATCCCATTCACCCACAACCTGTCTTTCCCCATCCAAACATTACCCCCGTTCCTCCACTCTATCCATGTTCTCCGTTCGATCATCCACTTCCTCTTTCTCTCTCTCCATGTCAGGTCCTCTTCAATTCTTTCATTCCTACCCTTTAGTACCCTTTTCCTTTCCATAATTTCTCTCTTCTCCTACTCGCTTCCCACTTTCACTGTGAGCACACCTGTCTTCCCTTCTGTCTTTCTCCCGAGTACTTTCACTGCCTCCACTCTCACCTGAGCCCCAATATCATTCATCAGCTTCTCCACTTCTTCCTTTCCCGAGGCGCTTTCTACTGTCATTCCTTTAATTACTATGTTTCGCTTTCTTTTCATTTTCTCTTCTTCTAGTCTTACTTCTATTTCATTCAGCCGTCTGCGCATTCTCTCATTTTCTTCCTGCAGTTTCTTATCATCCCCCTAGACTACGTCTCCTAATCCCACCTCTTCCTTCTTTTCACTCTCGCATTCTAGTTTCCGGACCCTCTCCTCAAGCAAACTCATTTCAGTTCTCCTTTCTTTCTCACTCTCTATCTGTTTACTCTCTATACTATCCAGTTTCCTAAATACCTCCTCTTTCTCGGCCTTCCACAGCGCATCCCACTCCTCCCATTCCTTTCTCATTTTTTTCACTTCCTCCCTGACTTCTTCCCTATGCGTCCTCGCTCTGTCAAAACCTTTGCAGGTTTCCTCTCTGAGGCCTCTGATGAGTTTCTCGAGGCCTTCTAAACTACTCCCCCCTGACCTCCTTTCAGGTGGTGTTCTCTGCCTAATCTTCTTGAGCGCTTTCTCATTTTCCTCTTCCTCATCCAACTGGTCTCTAACCCTTTTATTATCCTCCGGCTTCACCCCTTCGCTACTCGTGGTCGCTGGTTGTCGCCACTTATCAGAAAAGCCCTTCGCGTTCGTACTCTTCAAACTGTGCAACCCTCACGCTCACCTGTCCCTCACCCCGCGTTAAAACACCACTTTTCACAACCGTTCCTAACTTAAAAATCCTTCTCTTCCACTTTTGACAATTATATATCATTCACCACCCTCATACCAACCCCTTCACTCTCACTTATTCCTTAGCCCTTAAACACTCTACTCACGGCCCTTTCTCCTCTCCAGTGTTCACAGATTGTGGGAGCTGGCGGCCCCCACCACGACTCCCGTGTGGGAGCAACACACGTAAACGCCGCGTATCGGTGTGTCCCCACTCCGTGACTTGATTCCACGTTCCGCGGCAACGAAAATTTGTCGGTTCGAATGATTTCACTGTCTCCTTCGTGCTCTTTCGTTTGATTTCGGTGGCAACTTCGGGTCAGCCACGAAGAAGGGTTCGGCGTTGAAGCCGAGGATTGCCGAGGATGCACGATTCTTAACTTGTAATTTCTCATTCTCGGCGTCTGGGCTATTTTCAAGATTTTTCATCTTTTTCAGATTTGGACTATTTGGAGAATTGGAGGATTTGGAGGTTAGAGTCGACTTTTGTTGACAAACAAATTTTGACGAATTTCAAATGAAATGCTTCAATTTTAAGTTCAAAAATTAATTTTCAACAAACAAAAAAAACATTTTTTAAAATAGTTAAATTTTCGTCGAAAGAAATGAATTTGCTACTCAAAAATCATTTTAACCAAGAAGGAAATAGTTCAATTTTCAGTTGAAAAAATATTTTTGAGTCAAAAAAGGAGATTTGAACAAAATAATTCCATTTTAAACCAAAAATAATGAATTTCCAACAGAAAAAAAACTGAATTTCCAAACGAATTTTAAAAAAATTAGTTAAAATTGCTACCGAAAAATGATTTTTCAACCAAAAAGATTAATTGTTAAGCATCAAGAATAATTTTGAACCGAAAGAGACGAATTTTAAATAAAATACATGAATTTTCATCCGAATTGTTGATTTTTAAACTAAAAAAGGCGAATTTTGAACAAAAAATGGACAAGTTAAATTTTCAGTTAATCAATTTTTAACGAAAAAAAACAACTAATTTTCATCAAAATAGTTTATTTTAACTCAAAAAATAATTTAAATTAAAAGCCGTTAAATTCATCTAAAAAGACGAATTTTCAACAAATCACGTAATTTCTCAAATGTAAAGGATCAGTTTTTAACCAAAAATAAAAGAAAAACAAACAAAAGACAAATTTTCAACGAAAAATTGAATAGTTGATATTCCAGCAAAAAAAAAAAAACAAGTTATTATAATAAAATAGTTAAATTTTATTCGAAAGAAATGAATTTGCAACTAAAAAGAAAATTTGTAACCAAAAATGAAATAGTTCAATTTTCAGTTCAAAAAATATTTTTGAAGCGAAAAAGGAGGTTTGAACAAAATACTTAAATTTTAAACCAAAAATAATGAATTTTCAACCAAACAGATTAATTTTCAAACAAGAAGATTAATTTTCGACCAAAAAGTCAAATTTCAACTAAAAAATTAATTAAAAAAAAAATATATTTTTAACAAAGTAGTTAAATTTTTAACCAAATAAATGAATTTTTAACTAAAGTAAATAAATTCACAAAAAATAAGAATAATTTTATAAAAAAATAGTCAATTTTCAAACACATAGTTGAATTTTCAACTAAAAAGGTCCATTTTCAAGAAAAGAAAAACGAAGTTTGATAAATTAATTAAATTTTCAACCGAAAAATGAATTTTCAACCAAAAAGATTAATTGTTAATCATCAAGATTAATTTTCAACCAAAAAAGACGAATTTTTAATAAAATATATGACTTTTCATCCGAACGGTTCATTTTTCAACTAGGTGAATTTTTAACCAAAACGGACTCTTGAAAATTGACTTCTTTTTTAGAAAATTATTCTCCTTGTTTGAAAACTCATTTATTTTGATTCAAAACTCATTTCTTGCTTGAAAATTTAACTGCTTTGTTAAGAATTTAACTACTTTGTAACAAATTTAACTACTTTGTTGAAAATATTTTGTTGTTGTTAAATATTAATCTTTTAGTTGAAAACTCGACTTTTTGGTAGAAAATGAATCTTCTTCTTTGAAAATTCACCTTTTTGGTTGAAAATTCATTATTTTTGGTTGAAAATTTAAGTATCTCGTTTAAGCCTCCCTTTTCTTGGTTCAAAATTATTTTTTTGACTGAAAAGTGAACTATTTCATTTTTGGTTACACAGTTTTTTTTAGTTGAAAATTCATTTCTTTCAGTTAAAATTGAACTATTTTATTGATTTTTTTTTTAAATTTTTAAACTTAAGAATTAAGTATTTGATTTAAAGTTCGTCTTTTTCGTTTAAATTCAACAGTTTTTTTATTTATTATTAAAATCTTTCTTGGTTGGAATATCAACTATTCAATGTTTCGTTGAAAATTCATCTTTTTTGGTTCACAGTTATACTACTTTGTTAAAAAGTAATTTTTTCGGTTGAAGATCCGTTACTTTAGTTGAAAATTCATCTCTATGGCTGAAGATGCTACTATTTTATCAAGAAATTCGCTCTTTTAGTTGAAAATTAATTTTTTTAACAGAAAATTTAACTATTCCACTTTAGGTTGAAAATGTTTTCTTTTTTAGTTGAAAATAAACTTTTTTGTTGAAAATAGTATATATTGTTGGAAATTCAATAACTTGATCCTTCATGTCTGAAAACTCATCTTTTTGGTTGAAAATTGAACTATTTCAGTTTTGGTTCAAAATTTATCTTTATTAGTTGAAAATTCTACTATTTAGTAAAAAAAATAGAGAATGTTATCAAAACACGTACTTTAAATTTTTTTCAATAGACAATAAATAATCTTATGTTTGTAAAATTCAGCACTGCCTAAGAAAAAGTTACTAGCACATTTATGTTTGAACACAATACTTAAATTTTCAACCAAAAATGGAATAATGCAATTTTCAGATAAAAAAATGGAATTTTCAACAATATAGTTAAATTTGCAACAAAAAAAGTACATTTCCAACTAGAAAACATTTTCAACCAAAAATGGAACAGTTAAGTTTTCTGCTAAAAAAATTAATTTTCAACTAAAATAATGAATCTTCAACCAAAAAGATGAATTTTCAAACAAGATTAATTATCTACCAAAAAGTCGAATTTTCAACTAAAAAATTAATTTCTAACAAAAAAAAAAAAATTTTTTAGTTAAATTTTTAACCAAAGAAATGAATTTTTACCAAAATAAATTAATTTACAAACAAGAGGAATAATTTTCTAAAAAAAAGGTTATTTTCAAACATCTAGTTGAATTTTCAACTAAAAAGATCAATTTTCAAGAAAAGAAAAACGAATTTTTATAAATTAAATAAATTTTCAACCGAAAAATGTTTTTTTTTAACAAAAAAAAAGATTTTCACCAAAATAATTTATTTTAAACCAAAGAGATGAATCTTTAACAATTAAAGTAAAATGTAATAGTTGATATTCCAACCAAAAAATATTTGAATATTAACTCAAAAACAGTTGAATTCAAACAAAAAAGACGAATTTTAAATGAAATACTTAATTTTCAAGTTCAAAAGTTTATTTCCAACCAAAAAATCAAATAGTTAAATTTTCATCGAAAGAAATGAATTTGCTACTAAAAAGAAAATTTAACCAAAAAGGAAATAGTTCAATTTTCAGTTGAAAAAATATTTTTGAAGCAAAAAAAGAGGTTTGAACAAAATACTTCAATTTGAAACCAAAAATAATGGATTTCCAATAACAAAAAACTGAATTTTCAAACAAAAAGATTAATTTTCTACTAATAAGTCAAATTTTCAACTAAAAAATTAATTTTTAAACAAAAAAAATATTTTCAACAAAGTAGTTAAATTTTTAACGAAAGAAATGGATTTTTAACCTAAATAAATGAATTTGGAAACAAGAAGAATAATACAATTTTGTAAAAAAGTCAATTTTCAAAAACCCATTGTTAAATTCTCAACCGGAAAATGATTTTTCAACCAAAAAGATTAATTTTCAACGAAGTGACGAATTTTCAATAACCTACATGAATTTTCATCCAAATAGTTGATTTTTGAACTAAAAAAGGCGAATTTTTAACAAAAAAATTACAAATTAAATTTCCAGTTAATCAATTTTTAACGAAAAAAACTGATTTTCATCAAAATAGTTTATTTTAACTCAAAAAATATTTTTAATTAAAAGCCGTTGAATTCCGCTAAAAAGGACGAATTTTCAATAAATCATGTAATTTGAACAAATAAAAAAGATCAATTTTTAACCAAAAATAAAAACAAAACAAATAAAAGACAAATTTTCAACGAAAAATTGAATATTTGATATTCCAACCAAAAAAGATTTCAATATTAACAGAAAAACAGTTAAATTCAATCAAAAAAGACGAATTTTAAATGAAAGACTTGATTTTTAGGTTCAAAAATTAATTTTCAAACAAAAAAACAAAGTTTTCATGATAAAATAGCAAAAAAGGAGGTTTGAACAAAATACTTACATTTTAAACCAAAAATAATGAATTTTCTAAAAAAATAATGGATTTTCAAGCAAGAAGATTAATTAATTTTCTACTAAAAGGTGGAATTTTCAACTAAAAAATTAATTTGTAACAAAAAAAAAAAAATATTGTTAACAAAGTAGTTAAATTTTTAACCAAATAAATGAATTTTTAACCAAAGTAAATGAATTAACAAAAATAAGAAAAATTTTCTAAAAAAATAGTCAATTTCCGAACACATAGTTTAATTTTCAACTAAAAAGATCAATTTTCATTTTTCAACTAAAAGAGGTGAATTTGTAACCAAAAACGATCTCTTGAAAATTGACTTCTTTTTTAGAAAATTATTTTTCTTGCTTTAAAAATTCATTTATTTTGGTTAAAAACTTATTTCTTTGGTTAAAAATTAAACTGCTTTCTTAAATATTTAATACTTTGTTATAAATTTAATTACTTTGTTAAAAATTACTTTTTTAGTAGAAAAATCGACTTTTTGGTAGAAAATTAATCTTCTTGTTTGAAAATTCATTTTTGCTGTTAAAATTCATTATTTTTGGTTTAAAATTTAAGTATTTTGTTCATATCTCCTTTTTCGTTTAAAAAATATTTTTTCAACTGAAAATTGAACTATTTCATGTTTTTTCACCAATTTTTTTTGTTTAGTTTCAAATTCATTTCTTTCGTTGAAAATTGAACGATTTGATTGAAAACCTGTTTTTTTTTGTTTTTTTTTTAAATTAATTTTTGAACTTAAAAATTAAGTCTTTCATTTAAAATTCGTCTTTTTTGTTTGAATTGAACTGTTTTTCACTTAATATTGAAATCTTTTTTGGTTAAAAATTAATTTTTTGTTGAAAATTCGACTTTTTAGTAGAAAATTAATCTTCTTGTTTGAAAATTCAGTTTTTTTTTTCCTGTTGGAAATTCATTATTTTTGGTTTAAAATGGAATTATTTTGTTCAAATCTCCTTTTTTGATTCAAAAATATTTTTTCAACTGAAAATTGAACTATTTCCTTTTTGGTTAAAATGATTTCTTAGTAGCAAATTCATTTCTTTCGACGAAAATTTAACTATTTTAAAAAATGTTTTTTTTGTTTGTTGAAAATTAATTTTTGAACTTAAAATTGAAGCATTTCATTTGAAATTCGTCAAAATTTGTTTGTCAACAAAAGTCGACTCTAACCTCCAAATCCTCCAATTCTCCAAATAGTCCAAATCTGAAAAAGCTGAAAAATCTTGAAAATAGCCCAGACGCCGAGAATGAGAAATTACAAGTTAAGAATCGTGCATCCTCGGCAATCCTCGGCTTCAACGCAGAACCCTTCTTCGTGGCTGACCCGAAGCCGCCACCGAAATCAAACGAAAGAGCACGAAGGAGACAGTGAAATCATCCGAACCGACAAATTTTCGTTGCCGCGGAACGTGGAATCAAGTCACGGAGTGGGGACACACCGATACGCGGCGTTTACGTGTGTTGCTCCCACACGGGAGTCGTGGTGGGGGCCGCCAGCTCCCACAATCTGTGAACACTGCTCCTCTCACACTCCCTCTTTCCCTTCACCAAAGCCAAAAAATTAGCACCACAAAAATCACCAACAATTGCGATCGGTACCGGAAACGGAAGCCGTTTTATTCTTTAACTTATTTATTTTTAAGGTTGTAGGTATAAATATAATTTTCCTAAGATTCTTAAGAAAATTTTCCAAGATTTTTGAATATTTCTGTATGTCAATCAAAATTTCAATAAAAAATATAAGTTTTAACTAAACAGTTGAATTTTCAACCAAAAAAGCTGAATTTTCAACGAAAAATGTAATAAATGCTATTTGAAGGAAAAAATTCTAATTTTCAATTAAAAAGAGTTGAAATCAACCTTCAAAGAATGAGACTTCAACCAAATAAATAAATTTTAAATAAAAAAATTTTTTAATGAAGAAAAAAGAAAAATTCCAACAAAATCATAATTTAAGGTGAAAAATATTTTTGTATACAAAATGAAAATTTCGAATAACTGTTAATTTTTTAACTTTTTTTTTTTGCTTATTTGAAGCTTATATAAATATAATTTTCATATAGGATTCTTGACAAAATTTCACTAAATTTTTCAATATTTCAGATATGTCAAATAAAAATTTCAACAAAAAATATACTTATCAACCAAATACTAACTAATTGAGATATTTTTATAATTTCATTCCCTTTATCATCCATTCATTCATTTATCATTTATCATCATTCATTCCCTTTCATCATATTCAAATAAAATTGAAGAATATTTATAAAAGGTATTAATATTTTTCATTTTCAAAATTCATTTATACAGAGTACAGTTTTCATTTGAAATTCAACGATGTTTTTTTGTACCATGTTTGAACCTATGAGGGCAGAATCAAGGAAAAATATTCTGAAAACGTGTTCATTAGTTATTAAAATACTACAAAGACCTACCTTTAAAATTGTTTTGTCCTTAAAAAATCATGAGGTATTTCTTTATAAAATAAATTTTGTTAAATTTATTTTACAATTATTCACAATTAATTTCCAATTACAATTATTCCACAATTAAAATAAAATTGTAAAAAATAAATTTTGTAATGTTGATAAATATTTTAAAATATTGAAGGTTTTATATAGTTTTTGTATATTAGGAAAGCATATGAGGTCGAGTTAATAATTTTTCGGCTTTTTCTCTTAAAATCCCCTAAATTGTGATTATAGCCTAAAATAGCATGAAAAGAAAGGTAATTATCAGAGGTAAGTACATAGTAAAAATGTTGATTAATTCAACAAATTGAAAATAATAATTATTTATTATCATTTTAACTTTGAAATATTTAAAATCGATTGAAAAATAAAACGTAAATAATAAAAAATGAAACCACTTGAAAGTGATAGATATTATTAACCTAATCTTAAAATCCCATATACATTCCTGTAAGACATTATCATTAAATATTTCAAGACTTCATTACATGTATTTGAAGTCTTTCGTTTAGGTGTGAATTTTTGAAAACAAAAATCAACCTAAACCTCCTAATAGCCAACAAGCCAACGAAACAAGGCCGAAAAATCCCACGTTCTGTGGACTCTGCTCTGGGGAAGTCTACTCCTTCGTTTACAGCAGTAAAGTATTGGGCGGCAGAGTTTAAACGAGGTCGTACGAGCTGCCAAGCATTATTTTCTCTTTCCAAACTTGAAAAAATTGCTCCCTGGTAAAAGATTTGCTAACAATGAATAGGTGGATTCTGCGGTTAATGGCTATTTCGAGGAGCTCGACGTTTCTCACCATAAACAGGGTATCGAAGCTATTTAAGTTTGTCATAAGGACAACCGCAGGATTTCGCCGAGAGCGGGTGCTAATCTGAAAAATTGCACCCGATCCCAGCGAAATCGCGGTAAAATTTCAGCTGTAACCACGTCTCACGACCGTGAGATAGGTGGTTACAGTCTGCGACGAATTCAATACGATGATCCGGCAAAAGTCTCGTGCACCCTGAGGACACGGAGCAAACCCAAGGACGACCGCCTTCTGCATTTTCCCCGCAAGTGTCTCAGCATTTTGTTGACATACAGGGATGCTTTTCAGGCTATTAACCAGTGCAACCTTGGCACCTGCAAGAGCGCCGATGATCCAGACGATTAGCTTAACAGAATATTCCGGGCGTAACCGTCGCAACTCCCTTATAAGGTATTTATACCTATCTTTCTTTTCTTTCTCCTTGGCAATGACTTTTTTGTCAGCTGGTGCCGAAAATTCGATAACGAACATGGTTCGTTTCTCGAAGTCAAGGAGAACTATGTCAGGCCTGGAGTGCGCAACAGAAACAATTTTCGAGAATATGAAGTTCCAGTATATGCGGCACTTCTCATTCTCGACAATTGACTCTATTTCCCTAGGAGCGTTTAGCGGAGCGGTATTTAGGCTCATGCCGTAAGAGTGACAGAGATGATAATAAAGCACTCTTAGTGCCGCATTGTGCCTTTGGATGTAGGTCGTTCCCGCATGAGTTGGACAACTAATATCGGGACAGAAAGATTCGAAATCTTTCTACCTGTTCAACGACGTTTCTCGTATCTCGGTGAAAATTTTTTTGTTGCTTTAAGAACAACAAAACCAGAGAAAAACACTGTTGACAATGCCTAAATTTTGAAGGTCCACTTTCGGCTGTTCCTAAAGTCGCAAAAATGTCCGGAAAAAATGGACAAAATTCATGTGGATTACTTATCTATTTATGAATGGAGCCCAACTTTGAAAATTCAAAAATATAAAAAATTGTGGTCACCAGAATTGTTAATGCAAGAAAAAATTATCTCCGGTTTGAATGGAGATATCGAGACGAATCAAGATTTAAAAGAAAGAGCTCAATACACTGATAAACCTCGGACAAATAAGAAATCGATAAAATTGTATATTTTCCTGTAAATTGAGTTCGCATAATTTGGACCTTAATGAGCTATGCTAAAGTCTCGTGAGGGAATAGTAGTACAAAAAAAAGGGTGACGGGTGTCCATTGCTAAGCCGCCCCCAACAGCGAGGACTTGAATAAAAAAGGGGTCTGCTTCTGTGCGGTTCCCTGCAGAGTATAGGTCAGAGTCTTGGTCCATGATTAGTCCTGGCCACGTGGTTGTAATTTCCTTTTCGTTCAGTAACTTTTCAGATGTCAGTATTATATATTATGCAATTATACATAACACAATTGTATTCTACGTCTACAGTAATGATTAACTTAGAATTATATTTTTGTAAATGGTGTTAAATAAGGCGTCACTTTTTTTTTAATTATTGAAATGAGTATTAAAGTAGAATAGAATTGATTTATTCCTTTGTGAGTTTCTACAATTTAAACATTCCTTGTTCTGGATATGTACATGCAATTTTAAATGTTAAAAGTAAATTATAACACATTTGTGAAATTATTGAATGTACTATTATTATTTTATATTATCGAGAATCTATCAAGATTATTTCCTTGATTCTTCTAAATTCATATAAAATTGAATAACAAATAACTGTTCTTAGTGAATATTATGAAAAAATAACACTAATAATAATATGTATAATTTGTTCAACAATAATTTCACTTATACATCAATAATAAACGTGTTCTTGTTTTTTCTAATTAGACAAATGGCATTGGTTTATATATACAAGTTAGAAGTAACTGCAAAACAAGGATAATTTTCGAATATTTTGTACACAAAACACTGAAAAAACTTCTACAGCTATATACGTAGATTATTGTAGAAAAGTACGAATCTTTACAAAAAATACAAGATTTCACAAAAGTTGAAATATTGGAAAAGTGTACTTTGTTTGTGTTTTAAATACTGGTAGTTTATTGTAGAAATGTATTAAATTTAAAAAAGTAGAGATTTTTACAAGCAATACTTTTAGAATCCACATCAACGTGTCGACTTATACTCTGCTGTCAATTTTTCAAGGCCATGTAATATGTATGCAGGTAATATTGTACAAGAAACTACAATTGAAAAAACATATTACACTTTCAGGAAGAACTTTTGCTATTACAGTATATCACAGTTCAAGCAGCAATTTCAATTATGCAACATTTTTTTACATTACAATTTTACCAGTTTACCTACATATTCATTTCTATTACATGTAATTTAAAATTCTACTCAAATATTGTTTAAATATAAAATATTCCATTTTTAAACCATTTGATTTTAAAAATTTTTGTTGAGAGAAAGATATTTTCTTGAATATTTAGAAATATTTCCCTTTTTATTCAAAATGAGCAATAACAAATAAAATTTAAAAACTGAACCATTTTAAACTGAATAATTTGAATTAGAAAGGCTTAAATCGTTAATATTTCAGAGTGCTAAATTTAAACTTTGAATGTTACATTTTTCATTGTTCTAATTAACAAATTTTCAACATGTCAATGACATTATTGAATTTTGAGGCATAAATAAGAATTGAATAATTATCGATTTGGAAAAAATTTGACTCAGTTTGAGAGATATTTACAAGTTTTGAAAAGATCCAAGGCTAATTAAAAAATTGAAAAGGTGTTGAAAAATATGAAAATATATGTACATTTTGGAAGATTTCATGAAATACATTTTTGAAGTTTTTTTAAGGTCTTGAAAGGTTTCAAGGAAATAAAAAAAATTTTCTTGAGATTGCTGGGGAAATTTAAAAATATTTTTTATTTTGAAAAATCAATTTTCAGAGAATATTTAAAAAGATAAAAAGCAACAAATTTTTATTAATACGTAAGAATTGAACAATTACTAATTTTGAAAAAATTCGAGTAAGTATAGGATATATTTCGAACTTTTGAAAAGATAACAAAATACTTTAAAACTTAAAAAGATTTCAAAACATTTGAAACAAAATGTAGATTTTTGAAGATTTCGAACACAAAATTTAGAAGGGTTTTTAACAATTCTAAATTGTTTCAAAAGCAGAAAAAAGTTTTATGAAATTTCCTAGAAAAACTATAAATGAATTTCTTAATGAGATTCCTGCACTGAGCGAAGAATTCCAGTGTAGTTCGGGTTTACACCCCAATAGTTCGGGTGGTTTCTCTTTTTTTTTGTTTCACACGAAGGTTTGGTGCGCTTGCACTACTGAGAAGTGCGATCACCCGAACCATTCGGGTGCTCAACCGAAACAGCAGCAACCGAAGAGGTGGGGGGCCCGCCCCAATATTTGGGGAGCTTGCACGAATGATTCGGGTAGTGGCACGAATGATTAAGGTCGTTAGACAACTGGAATCAATTAAAAATCTTACACGTTGATGATTACAGTTCAACCCTGTCCTAAAGCACTACATGTACATTATCGAGTTTTCGATTATGTGATTTACCTAATCTTAGAATGCTCCGTTAGTATAAATATGAGTGATGAACAATAAATTCGACATAACCTAGAAAGAGTGACATTCGGGAAGAACCTGATGTTCATCAGCTGCGGCCATTAGCGAACATGCGCAAACGTCGAACGCGCAATATCCAACGCGGTTGACGACTCGAATCTCCTGAATCATTCGTGCAAGCTCCCCAAATATTGGGGCGGGCCCCCCACCACTTCGGTTGCTGCTGTTTCGGTTGAGCACCCGAATGGTTCGGGTGCTCGCACGTCTCAGTAGTGCAAGCGCACCAAACCTTCGTGTGAAAAAAAAAAGAGAAACCACCCGAACTATTGGGGTGTAAACCCGAACTACACGGGAATTCTTCGCTCAGTGTGGAAATGTTAAAAAAAATTTTTCTAAATTTTCAACCGAATATTCAAAAAGATTTCAAAAGGAACTCTGATGCATAAGTTATTGTTTATTAGGTTAAAATTGCTTAAAGTGATACAATTTTGAAAATGTACAAATGTTTTGTTTTATTCTTAAATGTATAACATTGAAAATTACAGCTTTAATTTTAAAAGTTTGAAATTCAAAACTTGTCCACTTAGAGTGTTTTAATTTGGAGTTCACTTTTAATAACTTCAAATGGGATATTTTGTATCTTCAAGAGTTCGAATCCTTTGCTTTCGATGACAGTGATCAATTCTTTGTCAATTGTTCAATTTTTATTTTTGCAATCAAAAACTTCTTATTTTCCTACCTTGAATGACAAATGTTGAGAAAATTTCAAAGACATATTTTTAAATGATATATATGGTCTCCAATCGATTGCTTTATTTAAAAAAACTTCAAACTTAAAGTTTTTTGTTTTTTGATAATGATTATTCATTAAATTGCCTTTTCATATTCTACCATTTCTGAAGAGTTTGAACGTAGAAGTTTTTTTTTTAATAGCGATTATGTGCACATCTTACTTTAAAATTATCTCATTGCAATATTCAAAATATTTGTCATTCTAGGTCGAAAAAGAGCAACTTTTTGGCTGCAAAACCTGTAAATTCCTGTAAATTTTTGTAGTTGTGAATATGCGTAGGAAAATAAAGCTAAAATAAAATACAACAATATACAATGAAATGCCAAAAAGTACAAAATTTGTCTGAATAATTGGAAAAAGTTGTACTTTTCTGTGATTTTGGCTGTAATTTATTATATTTATTTGTAAATTCCTGTAAAAATGGTTTTAGTTTTTGGTACTTGTTTGAAACATTTTTTCAGCAGGGTACAAAACAGAAAAATAGAAATATTTGCAAGACATTGAGTGTTCTGCTCCTAAGAAGAAACGTATACTTTACAATATTTGTACCAGAATAGTGTGAATCCGTCAGAAGCGATTAATCCACAATGTTCGTGATCGTCTATTCACTGTCATAATTTTCATTAGGTTTGTTATCATTTTCACTGTCGCTGTCATCGTCGTCTTCTCCTACGTGAA
>CAKNYM010049049.1:0-51192 GCA_932195095.1 Andricus curvator
CCACGATGTGCCAACAGCACTCATGTCAGTATTCTTGAATGGTCACCCATCCAAGTACTAACCGCGTCCAACGCTGCTTAACTTCAGTGATCTGACGAGAACTGGGTTTTTCAGCGTGGTATGGCCGTTGGCCATATATATAATGGCCTGGTAATTTTTGTTATATCGTAAAAGTCATGAGGATAAATTTTTTGTCTTATTGAGTACTACGGATAACCGCCCATAGAATTATTGAATCTTAAAAACGTAGTCTCAACAATTCTCAAAATGCTTTAACTTTTTGAATTTTTATCTAAAATGGCTAGCTAACGAGCTTGACGTACAGTTTAGGACACTCATACCCACTACCAATCCAATCTGCCAATTCTTCCAAGAGTTATCGTGCTAAAAGTCGACAAATCCACAGACAAACACACACAGACAGGCAGGTTCGCAAAAATCTGTCTTTCGGGTTCAGAAGGTCTCAAAACGTGGACATTCTCTGATGAGAATGTAAAAATGTAAGAAAGTACTGAACATGTGATTCCTGCAATAAAATATATGTGTGACTCATACATTCGCGTTTGAGTCCTTAAAAATAGATTTTCGTTTGTCCCAATGACGTTTTTTTTACTCATATGGGGTACGTTGTCGCCCCCCGTGGCTGGGTCTCCAGCTGCGCCTCTGGGTACCCAGTCGGCCACTGGGGGCAGTTGTTATCGTCTTGAGATTCTGTCGATGTAGCAGGATATTATAGAAATGGTTTGATCAGTAGATGAGTAGAGCACGTTTTTCCAAGGGTTTTAGTCACCACGGCTTGAACTTCCACACCCAAATGGGTTATTTCAGTGTTGTTTAGATATTTTCGAGGTAAGAAATGAACGGTAATCGGAATACGGGTAAGCGGACACAAGATTCTGATTCAGCGAATACAAAATACGGTTTTTGTTGAACAAATTTGAGAATTATTGTGTCTAGCATGGGAAATATTTTCACATATGGGTCAGTTATTCTTCATCCTTCTTGATGCGAAAAATTTTCGATTCTGCAAACACGCGTCTACGCCTGTGCCAAGACTCAGCCTGCCAATGATGACCCAAGTCTTGGCAAAATACAGTCGCCAATATTTGAAAAATATATTTTTTGTTAATAACTATGAAGTAATATCAATAATTTATTATAAATTGAACACTTTTTTATTAACATATTATTTTATTTAGGTATTTCAAATAAATTCAAATCTTCTTGAAGATTGGAGGAATGGTCTTTTACTAGTCACTTAAGCCTTGGTTCATTTCTAGTATTGTAATTCAGATATAAACCTTGTTCTAAGATTTACATTTGCATACATTTTCATGTATTTACATACATTTGCATACACATTGAAGTGTAAGTTAGGACTTTTAATACTTCACTGAAAAAAAGTGGTTAGTTGTGACAAGAAGGTCTTTATTAGTAGAGATGGTATTAGATGCGACAAACACTTTGATGGTAAAAGTAAATAACCAGTTTAGTGCGCCAACAAGTCGCCGTTAGTAATCCTACGTAGATTATATTAGTAACGATAGTAATTCTAGTCACAACAAATAAAGTAGTCACATTTACCACCAATTTATTTTCCAAGAAATAAAAGTAGTAATAGTTACAAGTTTCCCTCCTTGGCGACATTGGCAGAACTGACACCTGAGCAGTGCTGCCAACATTCGCAACGAAATATCGCGTCATGTTCTCGATCGTCGCCATTTTCATCTTAAACTTTTTTTGAATTGTGCAGTAGTGAAGACCGTGCAGACTATCGCATCAATCTAAATTTTCTAATAGACTTACTACTACTGCAAGTCTGCACTTTTGAATATACAAGAACTCCAATATAAGGCCGACTGATTCTGTTCTTCCTAGAACTGCTGGCCCACGCAGTTTCTCAGCGCAAAAGCAGTGTCAACAATGCGTGGCCACCCCGCACCATTCATCCAACGACGAATATAGTGGACATGTGGGTCCCAATGGACATGTGGGTGCATTTCGACGCATGACGTCTTATCAGGACCTGGTCTCTATAGGAAGTCCTGAGGACGCTCTTGTGTCCACTATAGAGAAATTATAGTAAAATTTACAATAATTTCAATATTTAGAAGTACTAACTTCGCAATAATCTACGAGCCATTAACTTTAGTAGTAAAATTTTCTAGTTTTAATAGTAAGGACTACTAATTTAAATAATGAAACTCACTAATTTTAATAGTAAGGACTACTATTTTAAATAGTAAAACTCACTAATTGTAATAGTGAGGATTACTACTTTAGGTAGTGAGATCAACTAGTTTATTTGTAAGACTAACTAATTTAATAGTAAGACTTACTAATTAAAGTGGTAAGGCTCACTACCTGAAAATAGTATGTACCATCGAAAGTTGTCGCGACAACAAGTAAAGTAGTAAGGAAAACTACTACCAATCTTGCGAATAAAAGTAGTAGTCCTAACCAGTTAAATAGCAGCGGCATATATTACAAACTAAAGTAGTTGGCCCTACTACTTTATTAGTTGTCCCAACCAACTATTTTTTCAGTGTTTATAAAAAAATTTTAACACACGTTACAATAAACCAATATTGTGATAGATTCTGCATAATTTGTTTGTATAAAATTTCGCATTTTGATTTTATTTTCAATCAATAAAACTAATCGTTCAATCCACCGTAAACTATATGCTATTGCTTAAATTTTTTTCATACATAAAGGATTTGGTTCACAATGAAAACACAGTAATTAACTTCCTGTGTTATTATTAATAATTAACTTTCTGTGTTATTATTAATAATTAATTTTCTGCGTTATTATAAGTAATTCTTAAGAAAGTCGTTATGTGAAAACTTATACAAATCAATGAAGTATGCGGCCATTCCAAAATTAGGTAATGCTTTTTTCTGGCAATATTAACCCCTCCCCCTTGCCCGTAAAGTTTCTTCTATTTCAAAAGTGTTTAACTTTAACGTGGGCATACGCAGCGGGAAAACTAACCATTTCAACAATGCGATTTTCTATCTCTGAAAAAAGTATTTATAAATAAACTCAGTGTTGATCATAATTATCAACATATCTTTATCAAAATAATTTTAAAAACATACAACTTTCATTCAACATTTCACTTTATTCTTATACTTAAATCGTTTCGTTGTACTCGTATCATTATAATGGTATTGAGTAATAAAAAATTGTCCAACATTGTTATACTCAAATTAAGACCACCCTCCCCCAGGTCTTTCCACTGATATTACGTAATACTTGCACGGCCACTTGGTAATTTCATAAGCAAATAAATATAGAAATATAAATGTTGCAATTTTTACGTAAGACTCGACAACAATTTTTTAAGCATATGGAAATCATATTAATGCAAATATAAAATGTAAAATTTTCAATTGAAGAAATTGCTCCATTGAGAAATACAAATTCTTTCAGTGATTTGTGACTTCATAATTAACATATAATAGTACACTGTGCAGCAAGGCAGCAAACACCTTGCCTTGTTGCACAAAATAATGTATGTAACAAGAGTATGGCTTTTGAGTTTTCTCATGTAATTACATCTCAAATTTGAAGTTAGTTTAAAGGGACAGCTACCTCGCAGAACAGTGCGCGTGGGTCGCAGTAACGCACGTGCATGCGCGCGCACACGCCGCGACAGTCAGTTACTTTCTCTGCCTAGGGCGGTAATGTACCCCACCACCTCGCCCACCACTGCTACAAACCACACCTAGAAAACGAGGAAACAATACTCGCGTTACATAAAGTATTTTCTAAGTACATTACAGGTTACTGGATATACATTAAGTAAATCCATAAATTTTCCCAAATTCTATCAAAGCTAATTCCAATTGATGAAATTATAAAATTAAATTTTACTTAATACTTAACAAATTAAAAGTTTAAATGAAATAAACTGTAAAGCTTAGAGCGCGGTTTGTATTTCAATTGCAATATTATAAATTATCCAAGGCTTACGTGACTTATTAAAAGCTACATCTTTTAATTGAATTATTCCGCTTACGCATCCTCTTCTATTTATCTATCCACTGGGCTATTTAGTAAAAATTGGGTTTTAGACCCCAATATCTCCCGAAAGAATTGAGCAAAATAGATGATCCTTGAATGCAGTTCAAACTAATCAAGGTGCTTCAAACAAGTCGGTGTTTAGAATGATACAAAATATGTCTATACAAGGATGAATTGTTTGAGGTAATATTCTTACTACATAATCGAAAGGCATATATGAGCGCTTTTACCGGAAAATGTTCTTGTCATTGTTTTTTTTTTTTTTTTTTTTAATTGAAAATAAACTGTGTTTTTGTGCCTAAAACTGGCAACAGAGTGTTGGGAGTGTTCCCATATGGTGAATTGAACGCATTGCTGGCTATTTTCCCGCAGTCGCGACTGCGGTTATTGGTAAATAACCATTTTTCCAGGAGGCATGCAAAAACGGCCATAATTCAAGTTTTCATCAGACATTCATGAAATTTGGTATACAAAGATATTCGAGGTCACTGATTACGAATCTTATATAAAAAATGAGAAAAACAAAATGGCGGATCAAATATGGCGCCCAAGAACTATGAATTTATACCTGATTCGTATTAAACTTTTTATACAAAATTTTTTGAAGTAATTGATTACAAATCTGAACTAGAAAATAAAAAAATAAAAAAAATGGCGGATCCAAGATGGTGGCCAGCAATTATGAATTTTCATGTGATTCATTCGAAACTTGGTATTTGAATGTTTTCGAGATCACTGATTACAACTATGATGTGAAAAATCAAAAATTCAAAATAGTTTAGTAGAAGCAGTTAGAGACGCCCGTTTCGTAAGAGACAAGGGGGCTTACGTTAAAAAAGCACCCCGAATATGGCATGTGAGAAGCAAGAAGATTCACGTTAAAGAAGCATCCCAAATCCGGCGAAATCGGGTGAAAATTCGTGGATCTTGGCCCCATTCCGGATCCACCATTTTGAATTTTCGATTTTTCATATCATATTTGTAATCAGTGACCTCGAAAACCTTTGAATACTAAGTTCCAATAATGAATGAGATAAAAATTCATAGTTATTGGCCGCCACCTTGGATACGCCATTTTGTTTTGTTCATCTTCTATTTCAAATTTGTAACACAGCCACACAAAAAAAATCTTTTTTCGGGTCTGAAGGTCAGACCATGTTTACTATATGTTTTTGGGGTCGCTGAATCCCAATACGAGGTTCAAAACCCCCCACCTCAGGGTTCTGACATAACCTCAAAAAACCTCATAAAAAATCTTTTTTCGGGCCTGGAGGTCAGACCATGTTTACTATATGTTCTTGGGGTCGTTTTATCTAAAACCGAAGTCCAAAAAACCATAGCACGTCAGAGTTCTGACACAACCTCAAAAAACCTCATGAAAAAATCTTTTTGGGGTATGGAGGTCAGACCATGTTTAGTATATGGTTTTGGGGTCGCTGATTCCGAACCCAAGAACCGAAAAACCCCAGCACGTCAGGGTTCTGACATAACCTCAAAAAACCTCATAAAAAATTTGTTTCGGGTCTGGAGGTCAGACCAGGTTTTCTATATATTTTTAGGGTCGCTAAATCCGAATGCGTAGTCTAAAAAACTCCAGCACGTCAGGGTTTTGATTTTCAAAGAAACTCGTGAAATTTATTCATCCGACTTACGTGTGTCTGCATCCAGGGCACCTCCTCGCGGTGACGGCGGGCAACGGAGTGAGCCTGTGATTCGGCTAAGTCCCTGGATTACGGCTTTGATGCCGTCATGGCAGGCGCACGCTAGCGCTTTACGATACGGAGAGTCGGATCCTCAGGATTCGGATTCAGAGACCCCAAAAACATATAGTAAACATGGTCTGACCTCAAGACCCGAAAAAAGATTTTTTATGCGGTTTTTTTAGGTCAAGTCAGAACCCTGACGTTCTGGGGTTTTTTGGACTTCAGATTTAAATTCAGCGACCCCAAAAACATATAGTGAACATGGTCTGACCTCCAGACCCGAAAAAAGATTTTTTTTGTTTGGCTGTGTAATCAATGGCCTCAATAATTTTTTTATACAAAGTTTATTACGAATCAGGTGAAAATTCATAGTTGTCGGCCGCCACATTGGATCCGCTATTTTGTGTTTCTTATTTTTTATATCAGATTCGTAATCAGTGACCTCGAAAACCTTTCTATACCAAGTTTCATAAGTGTCTCATGAAAATTTAAATTATGGCCGTTTTGCATGCCTCCTGGCCCACTGTGGAGCGGCGAGGCCACCACCCTATAATGTTTTCACAATACTGGAACCTAGGGTGGGGGGGGGGGCACTTGACTGTCTGTGTTGCGGGTGGTTGCTTGCTTCGCGCGATCATCCCATTGTTAGAGAATTAGAACCGATTGAGAAAAATTAAAAGTGTTAAAATATAATTAAATTGAATTTTAATAGGCTGCTTGAGCTTCATTAGATAATGAAGAGAAGATTAAAAACAGATCGTAAAAAATCTGTTAGTATGGCTTTAACGAAAAAAATTAATTTCTAATATAGTGGTTCAACTGTTACCCAAGTAGTTGAGTTTTCAATTTGAAAAAATCAATATTCATTCAAAAATGAAATAGTTATATTTGCGGTTAAAAAAATGAATCTTCAATTAATAAAAATAAGTTCTTTAAGAAAATCATTCAAGTTTCAACGAACAAGATCAATTTTGAACTAAAATCGTGAATTTTCAACTACAATACTTACATTTTCGCTTAAACAAATTAATTTTCGGGAAAAAAAAGAAACGAAGTTTCAGCAAAAAATGAAACGAATTTTCAACAACAAAAACATGAATTTTCAACCGATTATTTCAACCCTTTTTTATTTTTCTCAACTGGCTATAATCCTCTAACAATGGGAAGGTCGCGCGAAGCAGTCAAGTGTCCCCCTGGGTTCCAGTCAGTGGTGTAGCCACGATTTGATAAAGGAAGGAGTGTGTAAGAGGCTGAACAGAAAGAACATTACTACTTACAGCGAAAAATTAGGATAATTTAAGACATAAAATTTATGAATATCATATTTATCATCCGTGCGGAAAAAATTGTTTTAAAATCATGACAATTCTACATTATCACGCACATCCATTAAACTTTCCAAATCTAGTTTCATTGATCCATTAATTAGGACCACATTAGAGCCATCCGGTTCTATATGAAACGCTAGACACGGTATTTGTGGAACTTTTTCAACATGAATTATTATTATAAACAATTAATTATATTATAAACCATTATTATTTTTTAACCAATTTCTATTTCGCCTGTAAATCGTAAAAAGTTATTATTTTTCGGAATAAATTAACGATATTTGGCAATTATTTAAACAATTTTCATTTATTTGAATAATTTTTTCCCCTGTAAATCTTGAAAAGTTACTATTTTCTGGAATTAATAATGCAGTTCACGAATGTGTACAGTGATATTCATGGTGAAAGACAGTTTTCCAATTACACTCCGAGTCCCATATAATAACAGTTTCGGGGGTTGCCTCGCACTGGCCTTGTTACTAAATCGGTACCCTCGAAACGTAAGCAGTTAGGGCCACCTGAACCGTTTCCAATTGGAATGCATAATATTGCGCAATATACAAGATCGAGTACTCGCGCACTTCGGCCCTTCCGAGGCGAGAGTCGCCACCCTCCCTCGCCCTGCACGCTGAGAAACTACGTGGGCCAGCAGTTCTAGGAATTAAAAAACCAAACCGGCTTCTATGGAACCTGGAGTGTATTGAAGTATTTCCTTATTTCAGATTCTCCATCTTTCCTATGAAAAAGAGCAAGTGATATTGATTGTGTAAGTAGTTGCAAGCTCTCTTTCACAAAAAATGTCACTCTTAACATTCATTATGTGTGACATTAATTCTAGAAAAAAATAAAATTTCACGATTTACTGATGAAAAAATTGTTTAAACGAATGAAAATTGTTTGATCAATTGCCATGTATCCCAAACGAAAGAATATTACTTTTAACATTCATTAACTTTGTCATTAATTTCAGAAAAAATAACTTTTTATGATTCACAGGGAAAAAATTGTTTCAGTAATCACTAAATATGTCAAGAAAGGAATACTATCCTTGTTTTTATCAACTGTTTCATTTAACTCGAAAAATAATAACTTTTAACGACTGACAGGCGAAAATTAATTGTTCAAACAAGTAATAGTTGTTTGAGCGTTATAAAATTAATTTTAAATCACGTGTAAACTTGTAACTTAATGAATATAAATAATTAGTGTTGAACATTTCTAAAAAATATCATCTTTAGTATGAATTTGACAGAAAACTGCTATTTTTCATATTTTGGGGAATTTTGCGGCAAAAAACAAGCAGGTTAGGGGAAAGTGTCAAAATAAAAAGTTATAAGTGGCAGTTATTTTTTAAACATTTCTTAGAGAGTGACTTAACTTTAATTTTTAAAAAGTTAATAACAAGTACTTTTTTCCATTTTTTCTAAAACCGAGCTTTTCCCATTTGAAACATTGTGTTCACATCAAAAATCCAGGGGCACGGGTTAATGTTGACGGACTTTTTAAAAAAAATGGAATTTCTTTTTTCGGAAAACGAACAAATTGGTGGCGGGATCGAACACCAAAGATCAAAAGTCGAATTTTTGGACCACCGTAGTCGATCGTATTAGCAGTACAATTTCAAAATGCTGATTTTATTTATTGCTTTATTAGGTGAAGATTTCCAATAGGAATACTTTCAGGCTCAAGATTTTCATTATTATGGTTCACACTTTTCTTTCAGAAATGAATATTAATATGAGAGTTGGTAAAAATCTGCATCAGGTCGAGGGCCTCGTTGCCTGCGCCAATAGGCGGCAAAATAGTTTAGGAAGGTATGGCAGATGTCCATACACATTTATATGCCCTCAGATCATGTGGTAAAAATATTGCATTAAGCAATTCATCCTTGTAATTCTTCTAAACACCGACTCGTTCAAAGCAACTTAAATGCAGAATAAGGGGAAGTTATATATGGCCAACAGCCATACCACGCTGAAAAAACCAGTTCTCGTCAGATCACTGAAGTTAAGCAGCGTTGGGCGCGGTTAGTACTTGGATGGGTGACCATTCGAGAAAACTGAGTGCTGTTGGCACATCGTGGGTGTGGTGAGCCCACACTTGTAGTTATTTACTACAAGAAACTAACCTAGAAACACTACTCGAATCGGGTAGTGTCACGCCTACCCTGAAAGGGAAATGGCTTAATGGTATACATAGAGAAAAGTTTGTTCAAACTTTCGGCCTGAAAAATTCACGTAAAGGCAGTAATTTTTTGACGAAAAATTTGAGGAAAGTTAAAAAAATGTTTATATTTGGGTTTTCGAAGTCACTGAATCCAAATCTGCTATTATACTTTCAAAATGAAAAAGGGAGGATTCGACATAACGAACTGCAAATTGAAAAAATGTTGGGAACTTTAAAAAAATGGTCACATTTAGGTTTTCAGGTAAAGTTTCTGGTATAGTGGTATGAGATTTTGATTCAGCGACCTCGAAAACCTAAATGTGACTATTTTTGTAAATATCCAAATATTTTTCCGAATTATTGTCTGTCATATTGGATCTGCCATTTTGAATTTTTAAATTATGATCTAAGATTTGGATTCAGCGACCTCGAAAACCTATAGATATGACTATTTTTTTAAAGTTCCTCACGCTTTTCAGATTTGTAAAAAAAAATTACCGACTGACAAGGGGGGTGAGGTTGGTGTCCGGCGCCGATTTTTTTGTTACTTTACAGGTGATAAGAGGATCCCAGACTATGAATAAAAAAAAAAAAATTTGGCAAACGTTCACATTTAGGGGTTGAAATCACCCCTTCTATATTTGTGAGTCTTTCGGTGTTTTGAAACGTAACATTGTGTTTTATTTATTGTTTTTACACAAAATTGATCTAAATGATTAATTAATTTCATAAATTGATTAATTAATTTCATAAATTGATTAAATAATAATTGATTCCAATATTAGCGTGAGTTGTAAAAATACTTACCCCATAGAGTATCATAATTTAGAAAATCTACCCCTAGAATGCTTCGCCATATGACATATAGTTTAAGAATTTGGACTTTGTTGCCGCCAACATCTTGTCTTGATATTAAATTCTATTAAGAATCATCAATGTTATTCGAAATAACCGCTAAATTAGGTGTCATCCACCCCTTTAATATTATCAATGAATAAGAAATATATTTATTAATATAACATTTCTGCAAGTAATGGATTAAAATATTTGATTTGTACAATCAGTAATAATATAACTGATTTTTTGTTGACGATGGCACTTGTTCTTATAGTAATACACCCTTGTTATGTAAAAACCACCCCTAAAAAAACTTTTTATGTTTTGTTTAGCAGGCAATTTTAATGATTATACATATAACAAAACTGTTTAAAGCATTTTTATTTGGGTTCAGACATGTACATATTTCCGTTGAAAATTGCACACACATATACTTGCCCTTACAAATATCGTCCCTTTAACCCTTATTGCTCAAGGCCTTCGACTTACAATATATCTTCTACGAAATATAAAGTAAATGTGTGATATAATAAGTGTGTTTTAATTTCACCATTTGTAAGACTGTGCATAAAATTCTAATCTAATTTTAATTCTAATTCTAATCTAAAATGTTTTGAAATAATGAAAGATTAGTTGAAAAGAAACAATATCATTCGTTCTTTAAGGCATGAAGTTTTCACAGTAGTGATATTCTTCGAAAAAGTGTTTAGGCACAACCTCTTCTTGCACCATGCACATGTTATTACTGCAACATCATCGCAAATATCACAAGAAGGTTCCATATCTTTGTTGAAACAAAAGTCTGCAGGGTTATCAAAATGTGGAGGTCTGTTTTCTGTACATCCGCTTTTATACCTAGAATATTTGAATAAGTCAATAAATCTAGGTGAAGACAATTGATTATGTGTAAGGGACTGTAATTTTATAATGTTATTCCTAATATGCAAGTTAATATCAGACCTCAAAAGAATAGTAGTGTCAGAGAGTTTTCGTGCGAAATTCTTCCAAATCCTAAAGCCAAACACATCCAAGGGCTGAATTCTCCCAGTTGTGCCTTTTGGAATGGTTTTTAGTAAAAGGGTTTTACCTTCTGGTATTGCTTTTTGCACGGTTCGTTCACACTGGCCACTCCAAGAATCTAATAATAACACAGAATTTTCTCCTACGTTAGGGAAAAATACATCTTGAAGCCACATTTGAAGCAATTCTGAAGAAAGTTTACCGGATTTAGAGGCTTGCAAATAAATATTGTTTGCCTTAAAAAGTCGTTCTTTTACTCTTGGTCCAAATTGTCAGGATGGTTCTTTTAAAACCACAAAAAGGGGTGAAAGTAATCTTCCATCAGCAGATATGGTTGGCGGAATTGTATAGCTATGCGTGGTGGAGGAAACCGATTCAACAACATTTTCCACAGTTTTTGTTCCTTGAAAGCTCAAAGTTCTTCCACTGTGTAATTCCAAATTGAAGCCACTTTGATCGGAATTGAAAATGTTGCTTTCCCCATACCTCAGAATTTCTGATTTTACATTGTTTTTAAAAATATCGGATTCTTGTTCTATATCTCTAGTTTCATGTAAAGATGACACATATATAAATTTTGTGATTTTTCGCGAAACAACGTTATGCAGTTACTTGAATTTCCATACCCACCAACGTGATGCTTTAAACCATGGCATGTCGAATTCACGCTTCTTTTGTAAAGCCCATCTTCGAAGATCTATATCGTGAACTGTCATCTTCGAATCAATAGCCTCCTTCAAATTGTCGAAAGTGTATTTTGCAACGTTGTATAGCTTATCTTCTCGGTCACCACCACTATTGACTTGTTCTTGCCATCTTCTCAATTGTCGCTCTGAACGAAGCTTCTTGAACCTTTGATGAACGGATGCAAAAGATAAACGCTTTTTCTTTCCAGAATTCCAATAGTCAATCGCTTCTTTTTTATAGTCGAAATTGACTTTCTCCTCTTGATATAAACAACAAGGTACTTCACCATAATCGCTTTCTTCTTCTTGTTCTGAATCTTCAATCGTTTGTATGTCAATTTGACTATCCCCATGACGAAATTGTAAGTCAACTAAATTTTCAATAATAAATGAGGAATCAAACACATTTCTCCTTATAATATCCTCTATTACATCGTGTAGATGTACCTCCTCAGGTGTTATTTATGAAGGCTGAATGCCGAGTTTTTCCGCATTGAACGTTATTGTCAATAACGATATTATATTTAACGGATTGATTATCATTTTATGTTGTAATACTTTACACGATAGAAGCACAAGCAAATTCGTAACTGAACAAATGTTCTTTTCTTTCGGTTTATATACATGCTTGATAATGGTTCATATACATGCCTGATAATTTTATATATGCGCAGTTATTATTACGAATGCCAAAATGATAATGCCTTTATCATATCACACACCCAACTTGTTAAATACAATATTCTGTTTGTTCTTTTCATTCATTTTTGGTACATTTATTGTTTATTTAGTAGAAGATATATTGTAAGTCGAAAGCCTTGAGCAATTTTCAACGGGAATATGTACATGCTTGAACCTAAATAAAAATTCTTTTAACAGTTCTGTTATATGTATCATCATTAAAATTGCATGCTAAACAAAATATAGAAAGTTTTTTATGGGTGGTTTTTACATAAAAAGGGTTTATTAATATAAGAACAAGTGCCATCGTTAACAAAAAATCAGTTATATTATTATTGATTGTCCAAACCAAATATTTTAATCCATTACTTACAGAAATGTTATATTAATAAATATATTTCTTATTCATTGATAATATTAAAGGGGTGGATGACACCTAATTTAGCGGTTATTTCGAATAACATTGATGATTCTTAATAGAATTTAATATCAAAACAAGATGTTTGCAGCAACAAAGTCCAACATCTTAAACTATATGTCATATGGCGAAGCATTCTAGGGGTAGATTTTCTAAATTATGATTCTCTATGGGGTAAGTGTTTCTACAACTCACGCTAATATTGTAATCAATTATTAATTAATCAATTTATGAAATTAATTAATCAATTGGAACCATTTTGTGTAAAAACAATAAATAAAACACAATGTTACCTTTTAAAACACCAAAAGACTCAAAAATATAGAAGGCGTGATTTCAACCCCTAAATGTGAACGTTTGCCCAAATTTTTTTTCTTTCATAGTCTGGGATCCTCTTTTCACCTGCAAAGTAACAAAAAAATGAGCGCCGGACACCAGCCTAACCCCCCTTGTGAGCATGGATTTTCTATGACAGCAAATTTGAAACATCTTTTATGTCTAATTTCCTTTTATTTTTCATGTAATTAGCTCTAACTTCATTTAAGGATCATCCATTTCAGCGCACACTCCATATATTCCGGTGGTTAGTTCACTCCCCCTATCAAGGGGGTGGGTGATGTGTAAAGACAGTTTGGTGGAGAAAGGTGTTTTTGGAAAATGGGAGCAGAGCAATACGTTCCACTCGTTGCCTCTTTTTTGTGCGAGAGCGACAGCGTCACAGACAGAAACTGTGCGCCACTGTCACTGTGTGTCGCACATGCAGCACCGGAATCTTACCTCTTTCGCAGCCAAAACAATTCCTGCAATATTTCAGAAGAGAGAGGTGTGGAGTCGAAAGTAGAATCAGCAGTCCACATCACCATTTGACAGCTGTATAGATTTTGTTATTGTTCCTCGAAAGAGGAATGAAAATAAGCAAATTACTTCTCACGTATGTGAATTCTAGAAAAATTTATTTTCAATCGTTAAATAGAAAATATTTTAATAAAAATCTATTTAATTTATAATAAATTATCAATAATAATTTATAATATTAAAACAAAATTTTTAATATTGGTGACTGTATTTTACCAAAACTTATAATTAGTCCCATCTTAAGCCATTATTGGCATGCCGAGTCTTCGCACGAGCGCAGATACCGCAAGTTTTTGTCAACGTTGAACCAATACTGGCCACCAATACAGGTCCAATGTTGGCAGGATTGTCTCCCAATATTAGCCCAAACCTGGCCCAATCGTACATTTCCTACTGGATATACTTTTGCTTTCGCTACATAATCTTTTTTTTATTAACCTTTTAACGGCCAAGCCTTGATAATGTTAAATAAAGTTTTTAAAAAATTTAGGAATAATGTATAGTCATTTTCTGATCGATTTTTGCAAAAAAAAAATATTTTCAATCTTTATAATTTTCTCGGTTTCTATTAAGTATACGGTAACTCATAACCAACTTAGGAGATGGAGAATATTTCACTTTGATCTAATGCACGTATTCATTTTACAGAATTCCGAGCTTGTAACCTGAAAATTGGGAAAATCGAAAATATCGAACTTTGCTCACCTGCAACAGTGGCCGTTGAAGGGTTAAATAATTTAACGATTTTCCCAGTGGGAATCACATTTAATTTCATGAAATTGGAAAAAAGCCTATGATAAACTATCATAGGGTTTTTCAGTATTAAAATTGACGACGTAGACCAGGGTCCACTTACTTTGCGAACATTGAAATTCTCTTTTAGTCAAGATAACAGTTCAGCAGTGGAATTGTTAGAAAGTTTCCTTCTTTTTTGATTCAGAAACAAACTTGTCAGAGCGGAAGTTTTGTTGAAGCGTGTCTTCACTAAAAGTTTTCTTGACGAGACAAGTAGCAAGTTAATTCTTGAGTCTAAAAACTTATATAATACTACAGAAACAGAACATCAGAGTCGGGATACGGTGCATAATCTCAACATCCTGCGAGGCATTTCTAAGTTTGGACCGTTGAAGATAAGGTTACGAACTTGGTATATCCGATACACAACACCGGTTGGAGTCCATTATACGTAATATCGTCCGTATCTACTTACTACAGTCGAAACAAGTCACATGAACCCTAGTCTTCTTATTTAACGGAAGCTTAATGATCCGAATCATTACCTAAGCGCAATCATAACCCAAGGAAAAGTAAGATAACTCACATTAAAACAGGTACTTTCGCGTATGGAAAAATTTTGTAACCAACGGGGGAAAGGGCATTTTTTGTAGTAGACATCAGTCTGATGAAATATATTTAAATAAACTGTTGCTCAACCTCAGAAGCTACGTAGGCAGAAATTGGAATTTGGCCTTTATTTTATATCAATCGAAAACAAAACAAAAATATTTTTAAATTCTCCTTAATATGTATTCAATAAAATAGGAATAAAATTGACCTTTTGTGATTACGGCGCTGGATGGATGAAGCAGCTGTACCAAAATGGCGGCCATGATGGCCGGAAAACTTCTCAGCTTCATAGCAGGTCCTCAACTCATTGCCGTTTCTAAAATCCACCTTCTTTCTTGGATCTGGAAATAAAAAGCAAAATCTTAAGCTCCACTTTGTACAGTAAGTGAAATAGAAAGAAAATCTTAGCTATTGTTTGGTAATCAACGGATCGTTAAGCAGGATCTCATGAGTCCTGTTTGAACTCACGTTCTGGATCATTAGTTAAATACCCAGTACAGTGTCAAACAGTCGTGTTTCCCAATGGATCTCAAAGGAGGCCCTCAGCTATATCTCTGTCCGTTCCAATCGAGTCACTTCAGGGGTGAATCAAGAGCTTAAAGCAAAATGGCAATCGCGTTCCTAATTGAGCTTCTATAGAGAATATCTAAATTATCCAGGGGGATTGAACCCAGATCCTGTTTACGACAGAAATGTGAATTCAAGTTGACCCAAAACGTTCAAATTTACGAGCAGAAAACAAAAAACTCTTGAACGAAATCATAGTATATGACCATATATAGTGCATACCATATTTTGGTTCAAATGAAGCCGAAATCTGATAAATTTTAAATGAAAAACTATTATGCATAAACGTCAATCTTTTCTGCTTGCTGATTTTTGTCATCATCTTGAAGTTTTGATTGTGGTGTGTTTCGGCAGACCCATTGCTGGGATAATTTAAAAATACATCTCCTCAGAATCTATTATTCCTTACCCATGGTATTTTGAGCTAGTAATTTTAATGTACATCTAATGTTACATTATGATCAGTGTACATCAGGATATTATTTGTATATTTTATAACAAATGTATATGAAAAATTATATACAAAAATATATACTGTGAACATCCATAGGCAAAAAAATATCGTTATTCTTCTTAATTTTCCCTAAATTATATTGCCTGTAATGTTTAGTTGTTTGTTTATAAAATTAAAAAAGAATATCAAATGACAAATTTTTATAACTAGTTTTACTGTTAAGGTCACTTAACAATAATGAGGATGTGAAAATTTTCTTTTTATATTTAAAAATCCATACTGAACATTTGTTTATATAATTTGTTTATAATAATACGAAATGATATCGAATGACAAATTTTTATATTAATGGACAGCACTTGAAACATGAAATGCAGCTAATTATAGAAAAGCTTTTTTCTTTCTACAATATTCATGATGTCCTTTTATTTAAGTAATTTGTTTGAAACTTAACAAATAATGGTGAATGACACATTTTCATGATCAACTACACCTCGTCGATAAAATCAAGTAATGTTATCGACAATCCATAATTTCACTATTTTATATTATAATTTGTTTATAACAAATAACATTACTTATAAAGCCTTTTTTGCCTGCATACCCTCTTCGGCATCAAATCCAAGAGATACAGAGCATAGAAAAGTATTTTATAAAAATATAGAAGAAAAATTGAAGAATCAGCATTTGTTCTCTATTTGCATTGAACTATAATTTTAAAGAATAAATATTCAAAAATCGCTTGATCATATCAACTCTAAATTTTATTTTGAATTTGTTTACAAAAACAAAATCTAAAATCAATTAGGAATCACGATATAAGAGTTATTTTGAACTTTGCCGCTCGAACGCCCTAAAAAATTAATATTTCTGACAGTTACGAAGTGTTCAGCAATATTTTTTCGATGCAGAAAACAATAAGGAATCGAAATATTTATATTCTTAAAAAATGCAATATGCTTCTGCGCAAAAAAATTGAATCGAATTGATTTAAAAAGGTTTATAACTTATACGCCGCACTTGCAAGAATCATTAAAATTCAATCAGCAGTTTGAAAGATATGGGGTTTTCCAAGAAAGAGTGTCTTGAAATGCAAAATCCTCTAACTACCTGCATTTTTAAAAGTTTGGTAAGCCATATTATCCATAAACTTCACGCAGCAAACACTAAAGTTTCACTAAGCTTCATAAAAATTGCTAGACCCCTCTACAACTCTGAGATTCAGAAAAATTTCCTGAATATCTATTATGCATTGGCCCAGTAATAAGTAAAATACAGCTAATAATTAGTGGAAATTGTCACTTAAGTAAATTAATTAGGATTCAGGAATTGACTTTAATACAACTGGATTTATTTTTAAAAAAATTAGAAAACATCCACAAGAATTAAAAATAAAATAATAATTTCAGCGAATTCAAAGGAATTTAAAACAATTTAAAACTTTCGTAGTAGTTAACCCCTCACCCTGATCAATGGTTTTATACATGCATAAAAAAGGTTTTAACTATTTTCATAATAGAAGTATCTTATAAGATATTTTTCCTTTTTTACATATAGTTAAGGTAAAAACCTTTCATATTCTTAAAACATTGGTGCACGACTTTTCCTTTCTTCGCACGACTGATCCTTCCTTCAAGAATCCTGCGAAGAAGACAGCCACGTCTCGGAATCGAAGGAAGTTCGAATCAACCTAAATCAGGCAGCCAGTTAGAACTCAAACAGAAGATTGTTACCTCAGATTGAACTTTATTCGATTTCGCGGAGTTTACTCGACAACACCATTTCTCTGTCAAAGCTTCACGACAGGACTAATGAATGTATACTTGACTTTTTATTTCCGACACTTTTCACGATTTCCTGCCTTTCCCTTTAATTGTGCACCGCCACGCTCAGAATATAAAAGTTTTCAAATTGTCTTGATGGCCCGTTAAGCTCGTCGTTTGTCGTGGAAGTTTCAAATTATTTCACTTGTCTTGTGCAGGTGCCAGCTGGTAACAATTTTGCGTCAAGGCGTGTAAGCGCGCACACGTGTGTATCCAGCGAAGGGTGTGTGGAAAAATGGAGAAAAATCGTGAGGCATCTGACTCGCCTCTTTGTCGATAACTTATGGGAACTAAGCGGACGAGTTTCAACGAAATAAGGACAGAAAGGCAAAAAGTAGTCGGGATATAAGGAAAAGAACAAAAGAAAAAGAGTAAATCGATGAAAAGTAAATGAGAAAAATAAAATGGGCAGAATCGTCCAAATACTTGTCGTGCTTTAAACGTCTATCCGATCGTTTTCAATTACGACAGAAATCCGCTTCTACAATGCGCGCACTACTACCTGTAAACTTAAGCTGGCGTCAAGTCCAGAGTGACACGTAGAGGAGAAGGAAAATCTCGTTAAGAAGATCGATTTCAGTGCAACATCGCTAATAGTAACGGAAATTTGGTATTAAATTTCAAGAGAGAGAGAGAGAGAAAGTGACATAGTGACAAAATTACAGCGTTTAAATACCTATAGAGTGGAATGCCAGGGAATCAGCCGACGATGAGTGTATTCACATCTTCTCATATTGTATACATTCAGCGCATGAGCCACTTAACCTATCCTCTGATACCCCTGTACCAAAACTAGACACCCTATTGTGTAATAGGCGGATGGATTTTTCTCAAATAATATACCTTCCCTTAATTTTTGTATATATCCAGAAGCATCATTCCTTTAACGTCTTCTTTCTTCATTGGATCGGAAGTCATTCTGAACCAATGCGAACTATTCCTAATCCATATTTAAATCATTTCCAATTCGAATTGAAATACGCATGAATCCGAATGACTTGAAGGTCGGTCTTATTGAAATTAATTCAAAGTGCACACAAGTATTAAAAATGATTGAAATTCTGTTTACATCATTTTCTCTCTTTGATTGAGAAGGATTTAAATGTGAGTTTAAATTGAACTTGGTTTGGTTTACGCATGAATAAGGATTGGAAAATAGCATCGGATTCGTTCAGATTGATTCGGATTGGATCGGATACAGATTTGGGAATGATTTGAAGGGTACGGGTCATGTCACATTGCGGCATGTCTCATTTGCGGCAAGAAACATTTGTGACAATTCACATTCGCGGTACGTCCCATTGCTGCATCTCTCATTCGGAAAAATTTGATGTCCACGAAGAATTATCAAAAATTAGTGGTGTGACTTAAATTGTTTCTGTAACCAATCACAGCGGTGACTCCTCCACGAGATGTTGGAAAGGGGTAGGTGTGTGACGTACATTATTTCTGAGACTAATCACAGGCGTGTCTGACCGCACATTTGCCGGTTTTCTGAGAAGTTCAAATTTTTCCAAGTGAAATATGTCACAATGTAACTTGCCACAAATGTGACTCGCCGTATACATGACTTGCCGCATTTTTTTCCAATTGTTTGTGGAATTCCTAGTTTCCTACATGAGAATTGACGCAATGTGACTTGTCGCAAATGTGACTTGCCAGGAATGTGACTTGCCAGGAATGTGACTTGACAGGAATGTGACTTGCCGTAATGTGATTTTACGCGATGTGACTTTCCGCAGTGAGACCTGCCGGAAATCTGACCCGCCGCATATTTGACTTGTTGAATTTTTGCCAATTTTTTGTGGAATTATTATTTTTCGAAATGAAAATCAGAATGTGACTTTCCGGGGGTAGACATGGCTCACCCCTATAGATCAGAACAATCAAATATATACGTAAAAAATAATAAAAATGAATTAATTACGTTTAAAGACCATAGGGAATACACGGGTACCCGGTTACTGAACGACCGTTCGAAATTCAGTTACTGAAAAGACGTTTAAGCGATCTGTATCCTTTAAAATTCTACGCTTACTGAACAGGTCAACTTTTTTGCATTTGAAATTCCTTTCTGAGAATGACGTGATAATTTGTTTTCCAAAAGTTGAAATGTTTGTGCTCACAAGTGTGATTTTTAATTGTTTCATAATAATCAATGCAAGTGCTAATATACCTAACCATATTTTATGTCATATATATGAAAAATAAGCATTGAGCACTGAGAAACAAGAAATTAGAGCGAGAAGCTCAAAATCTACCAGTTTGGCTATATAGCTCGATAAATCCTGGATTTAAAAACTGAGCCACTTATTCCAGCTTCCCTATCGTATCTTCTATCCCTCGCATTCAGTTTTATTTGCGAATAAAGTTTTACGAAACGCTTACCTCTCAAATCGTATTCTGAAAGACTAATTTAATAAGCGAGTGTATAGACAAATAGCTACAGGATTCTCTTACAAGCCAACTTAATTAGACAAGAAAATTCTGATTTATTGAAAAAATAGTAATTAAATCCTACGATCTTGGCAATAGCGTCAGAGATTAGCACTTGCATTATGTAAATTGGTGCCGAAATGTCTTCGATACCAGGTTAGTGGGCTAATGGACCAATTTTCACAGCGTATACTTCCCTTTGGCATATAGCATTAAACAATATTGATCGCATCATTATAACATCTCTCATTTTGATGCGGAAACACAAATTGTCTACCATACTCTGTCGGATTTACGGTAATGATTTGGTCAGGGGTTCGGTTTAACCAATTGAATTGATTTGGTCGATTAGCTACAGCAGGTACCTCATATATGGACCTGTTTCCTGCTTTACAATTGTGTCCAAATGATTAGTTTTACCTGCAAGTCATCACATATTGTTCAATATATTTCTCGTTCATCATAAAACTGATAATATCTCCAAAAAATATCTTAAGTGACTTTCAGGTTAGCCTAATAGCTACCATCAAAAGCTCGATCTTGACTCTGATATAATATACGACATAATTGAGTCGATAGGAGGACAAGCCGAAAGAGGTTAATTAACTCTTAGGAATTCGATTTTCCTCGCCTCGACAACTTCCAAGATAACGTAACTGGTGGGGTATAAACGAAAACTTCGAGCAAGGTGACGCCGTGTCGAACGCAATTTTCTCAATTGCATAAGCGAGAAGTACATACGTGCCAGAATTGTTCTTAGGGTGCATGGTACCGTACTCGATACACACGTATGTATGAGAACCTAGGTGATTATACGCCTCAGCAGCTATCTACTTTGAGAGGAAAACGGTGGACTTTGAAGATAGTCTGGGGCCTGCGGAGGAGAGCTGCAATTTCCTGCTCTCGCATAAATTCGCATTATACCGAGACTCCCCTCGACTTTCGGTTAACTTCTCTCGATAGCTTCATTCTTCCCACAATAGGCACAAGGGGTAGATTACGTATTTACGGCAAACTTTCTTACTTTCCACATTTGCTGTCGAAGCCTATAACTATTAAAATTTTAAGAAGTTTTCTAGTACATAAAATTTTTAAACAATTTTGCTAAGTCAGTGAATTTTTAGAATAGAATCAGTCGATCAATATC
Organism: Andricus curvator; assembly: GCA_932195095.1. Classification (NCBI taxonomy): domain Eukaryota; kingdom Metazoa; phylum Arthropoda; class Insecta; order Hymenoptera; family Cynipidae; genus Andricus; species Andricus curvator. The sequence continues at coordinate 21,504 of CAKNYM010049049.1, forward strand.
CGACGTCCTTCTGCAGCGGAGTTCGTGTGCACACAGGCACTCGACGGCAATATACTTTCAAGAGAGGATTTCGAAACGCTATTTGGTTCCGACGCCGGATTTCGCTTTATTTACACAATTATTTATCATCCAAGTTCTTCCAATATCTGGTGAAAGGAACACAGGCACAGTAACAGCACACATATATAAAGATTGTCCTGTGAAGCAGAAATCGAATATATACTCGCTACTCCCGTCTACTGATTTGACGTTGATTAATCAACAGTCGGGAATGAAGTGAAAGACGTACATTTGAGAATATTGCAACAAAATGGACCCTATCTTTTACTATGTTGGTCGTTTTAAACGAACCCTGAAATTGTGGATGCAAAGCAAAAGTGATAATTCGTCAACGAACAGTGGAATTCTTCAGTTTCGAAGTAGCTATCCATTTGAAATTCGTAAGTAATGTCAAGCACAAGGAGTGCACTGTAAAAAAATCTGTTGTGATATTTACAATTAGATTGTAATTTCACGAGCAGTGTATTTTAAATTACAATGTATAACCTGGTAAATATACCAATGTCGCTCCGAAATTCACGATCTACTCCAACTTCACCCCATGGAACAGTATGAAATAACTGTCCGATGTAAATTTACTATGTCTGACGATGGAAATTATTTGATCAGCTTGGCACGTAGTCAATTTACGTTAGTGAATAAATTTAAATATGCTTATAAATTAACACTTTTTTTGGTAAAGTTGCAGTATCTAGCATAATTTCACACACGGGTAGTATTGTTACGTCTTGGCATCCTGAGAAATTACAAACAGGACATAAATCGACAACCCATCGACAAACTGACAGAAAGACATGGCGCTTTGGACTTTATCATAAAATTACGTCTCAGAGCCTCTAATATTGCTCTAATAGTGATGAGTTCTATGTGAATAAAAAAAATATGTCTTTTTTATTCAAAACGATACCTGAGAAAAGTAATATGCGCTTTATTTATCCTGATACAGTGTTTGAAAATTTATAACCTCACGAACATAACCTCAAAATTGAAATGTGGTCCTGACAATTTACGTCCTGCATTTTTTTTACAAAAGTGTGTAAATTTACATCGTCGCACGTAGGTCAAATAATTTCCATCGTGGTACGATGTAAAATTACACCAACTTTTTTTACAGTGTGGATGATCATTTTTTTCAAAGGATCAAACTTCAGTTAGATGTTCAATGTTCATTTTATGCGACGGGCTATTCAAAGTAACCAAGTAGCCGTATAAATTTGCTGCTTCGAATTTCAGCCACATAAGTTAATATTTACCCATTGCGAAGTTTCCCACTTGACGTTTTCAATGAGATTAACGTGGGAAGAATTCTGCATAAGCTTAAAATCTACACCATTTTTTCAATTTTGCTTCAAATAAATCATTCATATAGGATAGATATCTTCGTGCAATTCTAGAAATATCATAATTAATCAAAAGTTCCAATTCTCAAAGTTAAATTTTTTTAAGCCTCACATAAATGCAGATTTATGTCCTAAAAGAAAGAATGATTTGAATAAAAACACTGGTCAACAAAATGTTACCTATTTGCCCTTTAAATGGGAAGTGCGATTTCCCTAGTAATTCTTCGTTCATGTCACATGATTTCGGCGCATTTTTCATCGCTGAATCTAACGAGCATCTTATTTGCTAAATAGCTAAAGGAGTTCTCGGGATAATCATAGAAATATATAAAGAAAACGTGAACAACATTTTTTTACATTCTCATCCTATAATGAGAAGGTATTAGATTTGTGTACAATTTGACCCCGGGGGCCCCGTTTTTGTCAAATGTCCACGTTTTGAGACCCCCTGAACCCAAAAAATAGCTTTTTACAAAATGTCTGTCTGTTAATCTGTCGATCTGTTAGTCTGTAGGTTTTTAGTTTGTTAGCACGATAACTTTCAAAAGAATTAACGTATTGGATTGGGCTTTAGTATACTCTTTAAGTGTCCAGAAATAAACGTCAATTTAGTTAGCCAGCCATTTTGAATAAAAATTCAAAAAGTGAGCACATTTTGAAAATTTTTTAGAACACTTTTTTTATATTTAAAAATTGTATGGACAAGTAATAATAGTACTCAAGAAGGTGAACAAAATATTCTCATGACTTTTTTCGAATGAAGGAAAATTACCGAAGTTGTAGCATTTACAAAATTCAAGAAACAAATTATAATGAACATTTTAAGTCAAACAACGCACGATATGAAAAAATGTCAAGAGAAGAAAAATGTTTCTTTTTGAATACCTTACAATATTGTTAGAAGATTGAAAAAAAAATCGAAATTCCACATTTTTATCGCACAAAGAAATAATGAATAATCAAAAATTCCATTTTTCGGTCAAACTATGCAAGATACGAAAAAAAGATGAAAGGACGAAAATTGTACACTTAAAAAACATCTACGAATTTCTTATTAATCACTTTTCGACGGGACGCGTCGTTTTTGTTTCATTTGTAAAAAACTGATTTAAGAATAAAGTCAATTAAATTTTTGGACAAACGACACAAACCACGAAAAAAATTTATAGACAAAAGTTGGTTTTTCAGAAAAGAGCTACGAATTTTTTATTTATCATTTTTTGATAGGATTAACATTAACAATAAAAAAAAATTTGTTTGGAAAAACGACACAAGGTACGAAAAAATATGAAAAGACAAAAGTTGTTCAACCAAGAAAGATCTACAAATTTGTTATAAACTTTTGTTATAGATATACATTCGAAATGAAAAAATTAACTTTTTGGAAAAACGATACACGCTACAATAACATTTTATCTAACAAAATTTTTCATTGAACATATACAAATTAAATTGATGTAAAAACAACACAAGTTGCAATAAAATGCATAATAACAAAATTATTTTTTTTCATAGGATGCGCACTTCTTTTCAATTATAAAAACAAGACAAGGAAAATACGTCTATTTTTAATATCAATGCATATTATGAATTGTAATAATATACATTTATTGAAATGATATAAAATTTTCAAGGTAGCTGAGGATAAAATTAAATGCAAAATCAGGAACAAATATTAAAGTAATCATGATAAATACAATTAGTACTTTCTTTTGCAATATCTAAATAAGCAATCACAGGCCGACCTACAGAAATAAATGTAATATACATTTGATATAATAATGTTGAACATGTAATGTAGAAAATTTCGCATTTTTGACAAAATCGAGTGCAAAGCACAAGGTACGTGATGAGAATGTATTCGTTAAAGCCGAAGGAGCTTTAAGAAAAGAGAATTCACAATCACCAAATTATAGTTGTCGATGTTTTTACCTTTAATTTTAAAAGGTCTGTGCACAAATGTGGGGGAAATACAAAGACCGAGCGCGAGGTAAATACATTAGAGAGAGCGAAGCGCGAGATAGAAATATAATCGAGCGCGAAGTGCGAGATCCAACAGCCGCGCGCCCTAGGCGCACTCAAACTTGCGAGCGAAGCGCGCGATGAGAATATGCTTGCGAGGCTGGCAAATCTTTAAACTTTAAAATAAAAAATCTCAGCTAAATTTTCTCTTCTGACCAATTAAATAGGGGCCATTGCTTCTGTGTTTGCATGTAGAAATAATATAAAAAAATGTTATTCACCTATGAAAAATGCATCGAAATCATATAACACTTTTTGTCAGAAAATAAATCTACAGTCACTTCTAGATCGATTTGTGATTTTTTAAGAATTAATTAGAAAATCTCAAATACCTGTTGTGTAGGAAAAAAGAGGTCAGATTTGAATTCAGAAAAAAAAATACTATAGCAACGGAAGGTCCCATTTCAAGGACACTTAGATCAAATTTTTTTGACCATTGGAAATGAAGCAGTTGCGTCGCTTTTACGTTTTTGCCTTATTTCGCGCATGCTTATCTCATCGGAGACTTCAAGTATCATGAGCGATGAGACTATCAGATTGAGCTCAAATTTCGAGAACTTTCTATTTTTGAACATTTGACGATAGAACGCGATTTGGAGCAAACGGCATCTAAAGAATAGAAATAAGCATCACCCTAATCATCGCTGTTCACTATCCCTTCCGTTCACCTATGCTGACGAAGGGGCAGTTTAAGAGAAATTCTATAAATACAGTGAACCATCGCGCCTTTGACAAGAACATTTCTTTTCTCGTAAATGGCAGTCCTGGGAATTTTTAGAAATGTTTAAATATCTCAGCAAAATTTGAAAAATTGAAAACCATAGTTCAAGATTATAGTGCAATCTCCGAAAAATGTATCCAAAAATATCAAGCTTTGAAAGAAAATCTCATACGACCAAGAGTGCAATAACATTTCTATAAATTTTCTAGCTTTTATTAATCACCTCTTATGGGATGTAGAGGCTTTTGTGTAAATTGTATTTTTCAATCAAATAAATTTTGGAGACAGTTTCATCCTCCCCCTCTACATTCTGCTGACGATTCTGTTCCCTATTTTATGAAGTTACCTTATCGGTCGGTGCAACCCTCTAAATCCATTTGTTTCGTAATCGTCGAGTTTACCGAATTTAGATGGCAGGTCGGATCTGTTGTAGGCGGCACTATGCGCTATAAAACGTCGGAGTAACTACCCGCATACGTTCGCGAAACTAAATTCATTGTACCGTTATTTTCCGTCCTCAGAGCCCCACTGTTTGCTTGCCCAATCAATCAGATACTGCAACATTAGTTAAAGGCAACAAGAGCGAGGAACAAGTACGTAACAACGCAGCTGGAGCGTGTTTAACATGACCATAAAGTACGCATCACACTATGACGCCTTGTTATTCTACCCCACCATACCCCTTCGCAAAACAATGACGCCTATCGAGCTTCCCTTGTAACAACTTGATTGATACACCGAAGAGAAATTAAATTACTCATTAGGCTTTGGTTACACTCTCGGAGAGTTTAGAGCTACTTCATTAAAAAGGGTTTAAAAATCCAACCTGTGAGGGAGAAATACTCAATCAGCGAAGGTGCTAGTTTATCCAAGAAACCTAGCTTTCCCTTATTCACCTTTTCGGGACACAATATTCTTTCAACTTAAAATTACACATTAGAGGCTTGATACACCCTAGTGTCTCTAAAAATATTTGTACATTCTCATTATATGACGAATTAATATTATGTGAAAACTGACAAGCGCAGATTTCTTTCAATCTCTACGTTTTGAGACCCCGTAAATCCGAAAAAACAGGCTTTACGATAGTGTCTGTCTGTCGTCGATGTGGTCGTTGTCGCCTGTATACCGGATAATTTTTCAAAGACTAATCGGATTGGATCAAACTATGCAAGATACAAAAAAAAAAAAAATTCATAAAAAACGTTCACCCAAAAAATGATCTACCAATTTATTATTAATCATTTATTGATAGAACACGTACCCAGGAAAAAAATCGATTTAATGTATAATATTTTAATCGGAGAATTTAGGAATGCCGATTCACGCGAATTGAGGTCTACTAGCTACAGGGTAAGTCCCCCCCCCTCCCAACAAAAAGTTTCTATTTCCGGAGAAAAAAAATCCCTAATTTTTTTTCGAAATTCGAATATTAACACGTGCCACCGGGCACTCCAAATCCCATTTAATTAACATGGGGAAATTTTGGATTTTCGAAAAATTGAACTCATACTTCAGGGTTTGATCGAAACGTGCCAAACTTTTTTGGGTTTGAAGTGGAGTGCCTATGAAATAAAAGCATACTAATAACTTTTATTTTTAAGCCCCCCTTTCCCCGCGCCCCCCCCCCCCCCCCCACCTTAGCGCCCCAAAAATGACCCAAAAATAAAAAAACTACATTTTTACGTATGATTGTTACTTTTTAGCAATTTCCGTTGTCCTTTTCATACGGATAATTACTAATGGATAATTTGAATATTTTCCATGACTTTTTAAACAATTTTGAATTGTTTAAACAAATGTAACTTATTTAAACAATTATTTATTCCCAAAAAATGTAAAAAATAATCGTATTTTCTGACTGAAATGTAATAGTTTGTCATTGTTTGGAATAGTGATTTTTTTTTAAACATTATGTCATTATTTAAACAATTACTTATCGTTTATTCTCAAAATTTCTAAAAATTGACCCAGAGATGTCCACTTTTTTCTCAAATTGGTATCCTATACTCCTTTTTGTTGAATAATTATATAATTTTGATACATATCTTTTAATGTTTAAGAAATTTTTTTTTGTTTAAACATTTTTGATTTGCTTAAGCAGTTCTTTTTCGATAACTTGAAAAAAATAAAATAAAATACATATAATTATTTTTCTGACTGTATAGTGTATAGAAAGAACATATTAACCATTTTATAATTCTTTAAACAAATATAATTTGTTTAAACAATTATTTTCAAACAATATTTTTTAAATCGTATTTTCTGAATTAAACATAATATTGAATGGCCAAGGGCCATACCACGCTGAAAAAACCAGTTCTCATCAGATCACTGAAGTTAAGCAGCATTGGGCGCGGTTAGTACTTGGATGGGTGACCATTCGAGAATACTGCGTGCTGTTGGCACATCGTGGGTGTGGTGAGCCCAACTTGTAGTTATTTACTACAAGAAACTATTCACCTAGAAACACTACCCAAATCGGGTATTGTGACGCCTACCCTGAAAGGGAAATGGCTTAATGGTATACTTACTTACTTACTTCAATGATTTCGAGGAGTAGTAAATTCTGTTAAAAACGCCACAATCACCTCCATTTTTAAAAGGTCTTCGAGCGGAAAATTTGAAACAAGTTCAACGCTGCATGTGTGAATAATTACAGAAATATCTTGAAAACAGTCTTATAAATAATCGTATGAAGCTAAAACGAAAATCAGCGACACGTTTTAATATTTATAACGAGTATGAAAATGTAAAAAAGCAATCTGTCGAAACTTGAATCATAATGTGCATCAGTGAATGTGCTTTTTCATAACATAATTATGATAAAGATTGTAAAAATATGAAGGAAGCAATAATAAATACACTTTTATAATTTAAATTTTATTTTGACTTTCATGATTTATTAAGTAATGGGCCAAAGAAGATGTAAACCATCCATACTTAATTTGAAGGAAATTTGAAAACAAAAACAATAATCAATTGTATAAACAATAACATAAAGTCTTTAGGAGAATTTATTACTCCTCGCAATCATTCAATATTATGTATCATTCAGAAAATACGATTTAAAAAATATTTTTGGAAAAATAATTGTTTGAACGAATGATATTTATTTAAACAATTAAAAACTGGTTAATATATTCTTCCTGTACACTATACAGTCAGAAAAATAATGATATGTACTTCATTTTATTTTTTTAAAGTTATCGAAAAAAATTGCTTGAGCAAATCAAAATTGTTTGAACAAATAGAAATTTATTAAAATTTAAAATAAATGTATCGAAATTATATAATTATTCAAGAAAAAGTAGCATAGGAAACCAATTTGAGAAAAAAGTGGACATCTCTGGGTCAATTCTTAGAAATTTTGAGAATAAACAATAAGTAATTGTTTAAATAATTACATAATGTTTGTAAAAAAATTACTACTCCAAAAAATGACAAAATTTTACATTTCAATAAGAAAATACGATTATTTTTTACATTTTTTGGGAATAAATAATTGTTTAAATAATTTAAATTTGTTTAAACAATTAAAAATTGTTTGAAAAGTCATGGAAAATATTCAAATTGTCCATTAGTAATTATTTGTATAAAAAAGACGACGGAAATTGCTAAAAAATAACAATAATACGTGAAAATGTAGTATATTTATTTTTGGGACATATTTGGGGTGCTGTGGGGTGGGGGGTAAGGATGGGTTAAAAATAAAAGTTATTAGTATGCTTTTATTTCATAGGTACTCCTCTTCAATCCCTAAAACGTTTGGCACGTTTCAATCAAACCCTGAAGTATGAGTTCAATTTTTCGAAAATCCAAAATTTCCCCCTGTTAATTAAATGGGACTTTGAAGTGCCCGATGGCACGTGTTAATATTCGAATTTCGAAAAAAAAAAATTAGGGATATTTTTTCTCCGGAAATGGAAACTTTTGGTGGGGGACTTGCCCTCTAGGGTGAAAAAAAAATTTTCAATGCATTTTTGGACCACCCTAATGCACATATGTGGGGGAAGTACAAAGCCCGAACGCGTAGCGCAGGGTAAATACATTATCGAACGCGAAGGGCGAAATTCAGCAGATGCGCGTCTCAGGCGCGCTCAAACTTGCGAGCAAAGCGTTCGATTTTGCGTAGATTTCTTAATTGCGGAAACGATTTCTGAAGTGCCCGGCAACGGGTGAAGTAAAACCTAAAAAAAGTAAGGCGCAGGAAAAGTAAGTCTAGATTTTTTCTGTCTGAAAACTTGACGAATCTTTGAATTCTTTCTCTCATCGGTCGCAAAGCTTGCATCAGGCATGTATATACAAAAATTTACATCTGGTAGACTATTTTAATTTTAGTCACATACTTCACTTTTTCCGGAAAACTACGGTAGCAATTTTATGAACGAGCAACTGATAGATAGGAAGAATAAAACTCTGTAATTACTAAAAATCAATTTTTTAATTTCATCCCCTGTTTCCTCCACCCCAACGTTCTCGAAATCCTCAATTCTTGGTGGCAGCCAGATCAAATCAATTTTTGATTTTTTGAAATCTGTCTTTGCTCAAATATTCTCGGAACTCCACTTTTTCAAGAAATGAAATAAAAAATCTTTATTAAATTTTCTAGAGGTATAACTTAAACAAAAGAATGAGAAAAAATAACTAACAAGACTCTTATATCCAGGAGGGAATTCAGTGTTTATTAGCTGCAACAAATTGCTTGGCGCTTGTGACCTAGTATTTTATTGAAATATACTGTGCAAAGAAAAGCGTTGCCATCCATAACAGATAGTGTTCTTTTGTTTTTCGGCATGAATGACATCTATTCATGGCTTGTATTTTTTTTTAATTATCTTTTTTTCTACATCACTCTACAGAAATCACTCTTTACAGTTGATGCACGGTTCAACATTTCCTTCTTGTGCATTGTCATTTAATCATTTCCAATTCGAAAACTTACAGCTTTTTAAATTATCATGTAAGAGCGTATTCAAATTTCTTTCTATATTTTCTCTTCTCCTTTCTTTTTGCGTAATCTGTAAAATAATAATTATTATATACCGCATTTTCTGAAACACATTTTCTTATCTTTGTCTGCTTCCCATTTAGATTTTTCTAAAAATTTCTCACCTTCTAACTCCACATTGATAAAAAAATGTTTTTAAAACTTACCTAAACTTTTGTTCTCTAATGTGCCGCAAAATATTTCCTTTTTTTTTTTTTTTTTTTTATTCAACCAAATTTATTATAGTGAATTTTATTTAAAGATTCACGAAAAATCAAGATTTTTAAGCTTCAACGTGACAAAGTTTGATATAATCTTCACTCGAGTTTCGAAAGGAGCAGAGTGTCGAACAACCGTATTAATAGCGTAAGTGCAATACTCACTATTTTATAAATAATAAGTCACGAAGTCACTTACAGCCTATTAAAAAGTGTTATTGAACAAAATCGTGGATAAAACTAAGTGTTACGTTTCGAGACTAGTCTGTTCTCATCAGACCTATAATATATATGAATTTAATCAGCTAACAGAAATGTACACTACTATATACAATGAACATGCAAAGAAACTTCTAGACTTTACATTACTTATTCCAATTGAAAAATTTGGCAGAAAATTAATTCGTACATAGAAGACAAAGTAGAGAAATGCCAACGTCAATGTTCATATTTACGTTCAAAATTCTTAAGAATATTGTTCTGTGAAATATGAACAATATTCAATTATGGGTTATAAAAGGCGCATTTTAGGTTAGGAAAGTGACAAATTGATTTAAATTGAAAAGTACCTTAGTTCTGCAGATAAAGTAATGTGAGGAGACTATTGTAAAGAATATGATTAACAGCTCCTTTTCACTCCATTCATTCCATTTTATATCGCAGCAAAAAGGAAATAAGATAAATAGAATAAATAAACTAATATGTCTACAGTATTAAAAATATTGGGGATTTTACCACCCTTTTACTATATGCGTGTAAGGTAAAATTGCGATACCGATAATGGAAGATGAAATTTCAAAGCGTATATACAGTTTTTAAGAATACCCACCGCTTACTACTAAGGTATTGAAATTTCACTTTCCAATACCGGCATTGTACTCGTAATTTTGCCTTACCTTAACTTTAACACGAGAACGACCAAATGGGTCATTTTGACTCATTGCCTTCTTCTCGTTGTTGCTACATATCCCTGAACTATTGGACACAGATCTCCGTACCTGCGAATTTGGATTTTTTTTAAACATTCCTCCGCAACATTACGTTATATGTATGGAAATATTCTAATAAATGTATGGCAATACAACAATACCAGTATTTAAGAACTATAATATCATGTATTAGAACGTTACCTAACGTCTCAAAAATAAATTTCCAATATATTTAGTGGAAAGTTCCAACACATATTGTTTACTGTGTACATTCTCTTTCACTCTATTTTTTGCGCACTATGCCGAATAAATTCGATTGAACTTTTTAATTTGATTTTCAATTAATTTTTAGTTTCTGCTTGTTCTTACTTCATAAAAGTGAATTTTAAATAAAAAACATAAAACATTCGGATAGAAACTAAATCATTCGGTATGAAGTGGAATCATTTATTCTGCCCGCAGACACAATTTGAATTAAGAGTGAGTTCATAATGATACGGAATTATGTGGATGCAAATATTGGATTCATTGACATTGATTTGGAATTATACGCGATAGTTAAACAGATTTAAACTGTCAATGCAATCCCATTGCAGATACAAATATTTTAAATTGAAAATTGTCATTAGAGGATGAGAGTTCGATTTATGATAGTTAACTGTCGCAAAACACCGTACTTTTTTATATATTAAATTTATTAATAAAAATGCAGGATATCAAAGATGAAAACGGCACTTTAATGTAATGTGAAAACGAACTTATTTATTATGATAGAAAAACAAGATCAAGAGTATAAAGCTGATCACTAGAAAGAGAAAATCATCGAACCAGCAAATATAAATTTCGTGAAGAAAACATAGAAACTGTGTTTAACGACAGTATATTTGATTCTGAAAGTACTGAAATTTGAATTCCTTCAAAAATGAAGACTATACAATTTCCTGACGGTATAGTAGCTATTTTAAAGAATTTCAAAACGAATTCGTTCAATCTTAATTATTTCATAAGATATCAAGTGACATTTAAGGTCAATGTATCGATTTTTCTACCAAAACTATGAACTAAGCGGGTTAGTAAATACACGTCAGTTTCCCGGCAATCTCCTGGTCTCAAAAAATTCCAGGACGTTTCTCGGCTTCCCCGTCCAATGACACCCTGGTCGCAATACATTAAAGTTTTCCGTATAAAACCGAAAATATTTCTCAAAGCTTCATAAAGCATTTTCTTACTGCTAAATAATCTTGTCTCTGAGCTCATATCAATCTCTACTAGGCATAATTGCTGTTTGCAGAAGTCTCAACTTAGTTCTCCTGAGGTCTTTTCTTGGCTTTTCTTTCCACGTCTACTTATTTATCTTTGTCTTCTTCCTCATATGTACAATTGTACGTATTTGTGAATGGATTTTTTGCAGATGATATATATGGATGGTGTACAAAGAGATGAAGTGAATCAAACGTTTTATTTGTTGAACATTAAGTATACTTGAAAAAGTGACGCTGTTTTAGCGTAGCTCATTATTCATTTATGGCGATCCGCACGTTTCGATAAACTGTTTCATAAAAAATTTGAAGATTTAAAGATGCGAGAAAAAAAATACCACTCCCAGAGGTATTAAATAGATTATTGTTATTTCACACCATAGATTTAGTGACACGGAGAAATGAGGAATTTTATCACAAGACTTTTGTATTCCCTCTTTTTATTTTTTTCATCAAGCTTCTAAAACTCATATCTTTCAATGACCCCATTAAGATATTTAATAAAGACTTTATTTTCAGTTATGGTTCACCAAACCTGCGTCACTTTATGGGCCATAAGTGGCACTTAGGTGGTACTCTGATTGCGTCGTAACGAGTGGTGGATTGCGCACTTATGAGACAGTTACTGATTATTATCCGCATTCCACTCGAGAGGAGGCGAAGTCTCTGTATATCTGCACACATAGCAAGGGTGAAATTTCCCCTCTCATCTACACCGGATGGCGTCCTAATCCAACCGGCAATCGCACGTTTCCGTGATACAATCGAACTACGTTCAAAACTAGAAGGGTTCTACCACTGTGTTTCAGTCCAGTATTATTGGTAAGCCTTTCTCGCCCGAGGAAACATGTTCTATAAGCAGTTCCTTTACAATGGAACATACAAAACCTTAATGTTTCTAAAACTTGTATATATCCACAACAATTCGGAAATAAAATTTGTCATTAATTTAATTAATTCATGAAGCTTTCATGACGAAAGCTTGATACATGCATTCCTACCCAAAAAATGATTTCCTTTGGTATAGAGAATCAGATTTTTTACGAAGCAATTTCGATATTGGGTCTTTTTCAATCTAGAGGTGCTTATTTTTCCTAGAACTCACTTGAAAATGAAAAATTTATTTGAATTCATTCTTCAATTTCTATTGATCACTATGGAAATAAGCACTCTAGCTTGGGTTTCTTATGGGTTCGGGTGAAAAAAAGGCGAGGATCAGTCGTTCATTTAATTCTGATTTTGCTTGAAAATATTTGGTTAAGATTAAAAATGTATACTGAATCTGACATAAGTTTTCTTAGATTGCATTGGTAATATATTTTGATCACGTTAACTATTTACCATATGAACCTACTTGATGCATTTTCCAGCATTGAATGTTTGCGCACCTGCGGAAATGAGGTTGGAAGATTTGCAGTCGTATCGCTTTCTTGGTTTAAGTATGTAAACCACGATTTGCTTTATATCACGCTCTCACCATGGATATATAATACTGAAGCATGCTGTGAAATGTGAAAGACATAAAATTTATAGGTCTTTTTGAAAACTTTTTCACTTCGAATGATTACAAAATTAATGATTTTTCGTTCCAAGCAATATGGGGTCTTCCATAAACCACGTGGTTTCTTTAGGGTGAAGGGGGTTTCCGAGTCTGAGCCACGTGGTTTTACACTGAGGTGTTAAAAAATAAAACGCGTGACCAGAAAACAGAAAAATGTTTACTGAAAACAAAAACCAAAAATATTACAACACAAAACAATTAAATTTTAACCCAAATAGTTGATTTTTAAAACAGAAAGAATAATTATTTACACCCCCCCCCCACAAAAAAAATAATTTTCAACAAAATACATGAATTGTCAATTAGGTGGACTACATGAAGGGACAGGGGTAAACAAGTAGCCAAAATTAGGCTGTTCTGACGTTATATAAATGCCTAAATATTTTGAAATTATATTTATATTTTCTAAATAACTGAAATACTGCCGTCGTTCAGGTTTTAGACTTCAACCAGGTTTCAAATTTCCGCTGCAGCCGAGTTGCGGCCCGCGGTCAATTTTCCTGAAGACGAAAATCCGAGTTACGGCCCGCGGTCGATTCAAGAGACCCGTGCCCCTACAGTCCTCCTTTCCCTCTCTACTCGACACTTTCCTCCTTAACTGTCAATGATTCTACCCAAGTGGCGATTGTCATTTTTCCTTCACAATTTTTCCAGGCTTGGGACTGGCATCTTTTACTTTATAAGTAGATTATTCATGCTAGCGTGTTTAAAAAAAGTAGGGAAATATGCATTGTCAGTAATAATTATGAAGAAGTGATAATTACAGTACTAATAATACAATGTATAAGGTATTTATTTCACTTCGAGCTAAGACCTAAATTGGTGAAAATTTACGTGAAACTTTACATGCGAATTCGAATCTACTTAACGAGTCGCTTTTCAATAATGACATATTATATTGATTTCAAAAAAGCTAGACCAAAGTATAGTTTTTAAAAAATGATCCTATTTTCAAATTTTTATCTTTGCATGATATTAAATATTAAATAAGAAAATGCTGCTGTATATTAATTAATTTGTTTACGAATAAGCAGGAAGAAAGCGAGGGATGTGTACAAATTATTATACAATCCAAAAATTGTAAATACTTGACCGAACTGTTTCGGGCATTTAAGAAAAGCTTTACATGACTTTTTAACGCAAGGCCAACGTTGAACATCGTCCTTCAACAATTTGTGGAAAAAAAATTATACATATTTATATCCATTTTCCCATTTTTATATCAGCGTTGTTCCAGACCGCACGGAGAAAACAAGGTACGAAACAGAAACTATAACAAGCACACAACAGAACGCAGATCTATGCCCTACTAGTAACACGTGCAAACTGTTAAATTTTTCAGAAATTCGAACATACTAACCTGCACTTCCTACCACCCCCACTCCTTACTCTATTCATGCGCTTATTCATTTGTTGGTGGAATGGGGGGAGAAACGTCGAGATGAAACTCAACTAGGACAAAAGTGACCGCGGGCCGCAATTCGGATATTTTCTTGACCACGGGCCACGGTCAATTTTCCTGAACACGATAATCCGAGTTGCGGCCCGCGGTCGATTCAAGAGACCCGTGCCCCGACAGTCCTCCTTTCCCTCTCTACTCGACACTTTCCTCCTTAACTGTCAATGATTTTACACAAGTGGCGATTGTCATTTTTCCTTCACACTTTTCCCAGGCTTGGGACTGGTAGCTTTTACTTTATAAGTTGATTCTTCATGCTAGCGTGTTTAAAAAAAGTAGGTAAATATGCATTGTCAGTAATAATTATGAAGAAGACCCAAATTTTGAAGTAGGGTTTTCCCAAAACGATAAAATGTCCCTTTCCAATCTAGGTAGTAGAAATTCAGGAAGGAACAAGCTTGCACGTAGGCCTAATTGGTTTTCAGTGAACCCTCGGAGGTAACCGCTTTTCACATAGCCTCAGTTTAGAATTATCTCAAAATTTTCATCTGTCTCTTGACCATTATGCAGCAGCGTTGGCAGTTTTCCAATTTCAATGTCTTTCAAAATTCAATCTTCAAGACACATTTTTGCAATCTTCAAACGCTTGTACCCGCAACCCCTGCGAAAGTGTCAGTCGGCTCAGAGTTGCGAAACGAACCGAACGAACTTTATTGTAGCTCTGTTAATCTTTAGTTACGAATATTTACCTTTTTATCATTGTACTTTTAGATGTCTTTAATAATAAATGTATTTTAAGGCATCTCTAACTTTTATTGACTTTACCGGAACTTTATATATTTTCACAAACTTTCTGAACTGTTTGAACTCTTGAACTTTATAAACATAAGAGGCGCTAAATTAATTGTGCATTGAAACATAGGCCTCATGGTTTAGGGAAACCCCCTATAATAAAAATCGTAGCGAGACAAAATATAAAAAGTAATGAGGGGTGAGATCCATCCTGGAACTAGGGGCTTCATATGGATATGTATGTATCACATGATATAATATTAGCAAACAATAAAGAACTTTTGCAATGCAAAAAAAAATTTATTGAAAATTTTTGATATTTGACATTAAAGTAACTCATTTGGTTTGTTACGAAAGTGCCCATGCCTATACGTATTGTAAAACACCTTCCTTGATAAAATAATTATTGAAAGGTAGAGACATTTTATGATAACTTAAGAAGTTGAATAAGTATTAGGTTGAAATTTTACTTGAAAAGTATGTTCATTTAGCGTCCATAGAACTGGGAAGCTATATAACCTAAGAAATATAAATAACCACGCGCTTGTTTCATTATTAGAGTGAGAGAATTACCTCTGGAAACCTGTAATCTTCTATTGGTGAAAACTAACACTAAAAACAAGTTAAAGCGTTTTTTAACACTTCCTGGATCCTCGTTTCCATCCTTCTCTTTTTGTCCACTTTTCGTTTTCTACTACTGGCTTTCTGGCATCCTCGATAGTGCCTCTACCGCCATATGCCGTGTCGCAATCGTTGCCTCTAATTAACGGCATTTACCAACCGGTGTTATCATCCTGAATGCTAGGAAAGTCTGGGTTTCTAGATCCTACTGTAATTATTAAACCTATGCTAACCAGTAATCAAGAGCAAATAACCCGGTAGTACCCAAAGGATTCTCCGTATCATTCGCTAGAATGATAATATTTCAGTAAAAATGTTTTGCTCTTTGTCCTCAAACTTGAAAGCTTTTTAGTTTTAAATTCCTAATAGAGTAATTTGTAAGACGATCCCCAGCAAAATTTTCGGATGGAACAATTTACATTCGTCTGAATCCATTTTATTCCTAACTCTATGTTGGAAAAATTCCTATTCAACTGAATCCGAACGAAACCGAAGTCGGCGGAGAGGCTAAAGAAAGTTACGGAAAATTACCATGAGTTACTGACAATGAAGTCAACTTAAATTACGCTCGCTTACTTTACACAGCATAGTACGATGACGGATTCAAACGGATTAAGCCCATGAAGTGAAAAGGATTAGAAAGTGATGGTGAATTGGTTTCTGATTGAAGTTGGTGTTTACAGACGGATTGAGCATAATTGGAATGTCTTTCCGGTTGTGACTCAGATTGAAATGAATTCAACTTACAGACTGAACAGGATTGAAAAGTGGGTTTGGATTTGTCTTGGATTAGTTCGAATTGAAGTTGGTGCTGACGCACGGATGAGCCTCGGGTTCGTTCGATTTGACCTCATGGATTGAAGACGATTGAAAGGTGGTTTCTAATATGTTTTTGATTTATTCGGATTGGGAGCACGGATTCGAAAGGATTGAAAGTATGCCTCAGTTTGGTATAGGATTGATCTTGGTTTTGGCAAACGGATTGAGAAGGATTGAAACTTTCTAAGGTTGAGTGTTGAATCCATTCGGATTGGACGTCGCATTGTGAAGAATTGAAAGTTTGTTTCGGATGAGTATCTGATACATTCGGATTAAACTTCAAGAGAAAAGACGGATTAAGAAGGATTTAAAAGACTTTGTAGGTGAGTCTCGGATTTATTCGAATTGGGTGAACGGATTGAAAAGGACTTAACAGTTTTTTCAGTCAGCCTCAGATAGATGCATTCGATTTTCACGAACAAATTGAAAAGGATTGAAATTTGGGTGCTGATAGAGAAGGATTGATTCGAATTTAAATTGCTATTTGTGTACGTATTAAAAAGTAATTAATGGATGATTAAAAAAGATTTTAAATATGTTAATATTTTTCATGTTATTCTAGTCTCCTCTTAAGCTGTAATGTACATAAGGATTTACTATTTTCATTCACTTGCAATAAAGCTATCAGGTTCCGAACCCTTTACGTTTTAACCTATTTACTGAGGATCTTCTACCTGACTATGCCAAATGCTGATGTGAATTGCTGCATATTAAACGTCTGCTCTGAAACTTTGGCTACTGCAATTCTAAGTTGTTTTCTTACACATCAGACATATTCTCATAAATATGCATGAAAGGAATTGCAAACAAAACTTTAAAGCTTCAAACGCCATTGCTTATTAAAACGTATTTGTTAAATATGCATCTCTCGATTCTGCCGAGCTTTCATATCTCCAGTATTCCGCAATGTGTTTAACCTACTTTGGTCTTGTAAATAAAAATTATTATTTCTACAACTAAGGTTTCACTTAGTAGGCACTATTTTGAACTTCAATCGAAGCTACACCCAAATCCAGCGTAAATAACGGGAATATAAGAACACAAATATGTATATAATGTATAGAAATAAAAAATGAAAACTATACAGAATTTTAAATTATGTATTACTTCAGATTTGCCTGAAGGTGATTCTCAAGATTTTTTTAATTTGAAAGTACGGCCGTGGTAAAAGGCTTAACAAAGCAATGTATTACCGTTTTCAAATCAAACATTAAATCTAATTCTGACTAGAACATTGTGCGCGCAACATTTTGTTATGGGTTTCAGAGAAAATCTTATATGAATTGAAAACGTTGTATATGAATACAGAAGTTTCATTATTTATAGCGAGAAAACTACAGTAAATTTAGTATGAATGACACAATTCTTTTTATTTATTTACAATTCTTTGAAATTAGCAGACTATTTTTGTGATAAACAAAATATGTTTCGCCGCGTGTGGAATTATCCGGCACTATACTTTTAATATCTTTTTAACATTAAAAACCATTTAAAAAATACATTTTTAAGGTATTTTCGGATGAACTATTCATCAAGGTTGAACTAAATTCGACTAATTGAATTTGATTGGAATTTTCTCTAAGATTTCATTTGCCACGTTTTCTGGCCCTATTTGTCAGATAAACATAATAATTTTTTTTTCATCTCAAAATTCTATTTTCAAAGTTTGAGAGTAAGAAAAATGTAAAATTTATGAGCATGATGAAACTGAGAAAAACTCAAGTTATACATATAATGTAACATTTTATTTAATCTAGACAGACGCATACAACAGTATATCAATTTATATTTGATACAAGCACAAGTAACTTTATTGTTGAATAGCAGCCAAAATGTTCTTTTTACAATAAACAAAAAATTACTATTTTTCTATATTTTTATTGCATCACTTGCATTTAAATAATAATTTTGAAAATCAAAACTTAGCACAAACGGTTAATTTTTTGAGTTTTATTAAAAATATGAGCTTCTTGGCTGAAAAACCTTTTTTGGTTCAAGATTCAACTACTTAGTTAAAAATTCATTTTTTTAGTTACTGATTCATCATTTTAAATAATTAGTCTTTAAATTTGTTCCAAATTGAACCATTTTGTTAACATTTTTTTTAAATTATTTTTTTATATTATTTTTTTTTACCGAAAATTTAACTATTTCATGTTTGGTTGAACATTAATCTTTTTTAGTTGAAAATTCAACTATTTGTTTGAAAATTTTTGTATTTTGTTGAAACTTTGTCTTTTGTGGTAGTATAATAATCTTCTGGATGACTAATTCATCTTTTTGGTTTAAAATTGAACTATTAGGTAGAAAATTCCATCAAATATTTAGATATTCGGTTGGAAATTCATGTATTTTGTTAAAAATTATTCTTTTCTGGTAGAAATTGAAACTTTTTTAGTAGTAAATTTAACTACTTCTTTAAAATTTATTTTATTTATTTAAAAGCTTATTTCTCTAACTGAAAATTAAACTTCTTTGTTGATAGACTAACCAGTCATGTTTATAGACAATCAAGCTTCTTGGTCGAAAATTCAAGTATTTGCGAGAAAATGTCATTAAAAATTCAAATATTTTGTTGAAAATTAATGTATTTCGTTAAAAATTGTTCATTTTTGGTAGAAAATTATTTTTCCTGGCTGAAATTTCATTTTGTTGGTTAATAATTAGTTTTTTTAAATTGGAAATTTGTCTTTTTTTAGTAGAAAGTTAACCTTTTTGGTCTTAAATTTTATTAAAAATTAAAATACTTGGTTGAAACTCATGTATTTTGTCAAAAATTATTCGTTTTTTGGTTGAAAATTATTCTTTTTTTGGTAGAAAATTAATCTTTTTGGCTGAAATTTAATTTCTTTGGTTGAAAATTAGTTTTTTTTATTGATAATTAATTATTTTAACTAAAAATACAACTATTACATTCGGAGAAAATTTATTTTTTATAAACATTGAATCTTTTTGGTTGAAAATTGAACTATCTGGTTAACAATTTATTTTGTTTTGTTAAAAACTCGTTTCTCTAGCTTAAAATTAAACCATTCTATTTCTTGTTTTGAACATTTATCCTTCTTAGTTGAAAATTTGTCTTTTTGTAGTTAAAAGTTCATTTTATTGGTTGAAAATCTAACAAACTTTGTTGAAAATTCCGTTTTTTTTAAATGGTTTTTTTATTTTAATAAAAATGTAGCTTTTCCATTTTTGATAGAAAATTGACCTTTTTCAGTTTTATGGCTTTAAAACTGAACATTTTGATAGAATTTTTTATCTTTAGGTTGAAAGATGTTTTTTTTTTTTTTTTTTGAAAATTTAACTCTTTTGTTGAATATTATTTGTATTTTTTGGTTCAATTCAACAGTTTTCTTATTGAAAATTAAAATATTTTTTGGTGAAAATAGCAACTATTACACTTTTTGTTGACAATTCATTTTTTTAAATCAAGAATTCATCAGTTTGGTTAAAAATGTAACTATTTTGTTGAAAAATCCCTTTTTTGGTTGAAAATTAATTATATTATCTGAAAATGTAAGAATAAAATGATGTATTAATAAATCTTCAATTATCTCTAATCTCTATTATGCACTCTAATCTCTATTATGCACACATATGTGACATTCCTTGTCCCTGCCCTTCTACTGAAGGTAATTTCCTAATTATGTGTGTTAATTTGGCAACATTCCTTTCTCCGAGTTTTTCAAATTACACAATCGGCATTGAGGAAAAGCGACAACAATGCTTTCGAGATTTTCGCGACACACCTATTTTTCAGAGAGAGATTTTAAAGTTTCATCGGTTATTGTATTCAGAGAAATATTCACTATCAACATAGTAAAACTTATTCTTATTTTAAAAGTAACTATTTCATTTTGAGGCGAAATTTTAGCCAAGGGACATTTACTCAAATGCACGTTTTTTCATTCATCTATAATCTCACCAATCAGCTTACCAAACAAGCGAAACTAAACATTGCACGATAAATCTCGTATGAAACAAATCCAAGATTAAATGTACAAATATTGGGCTTACTGATGCGTAATGGATATTTGAAGGACCACTATTTTTTCATTCATCTCGAAAACTATTGACTTTCGAGAAAAAAAATATTTGCCATAGCACTCTTTTGCAGATAACAGCAGGAATGAAAAATGTATTCTATGTATATCACAATTTAAATGTTGTATTCCCTAATGTCAAAACAGCGCATATTCCATTGAAACACATGTATATTCTCCATATTTCACTTTTCCTAATTTTTTATGTTTATTTGAACAAAATTCATTTGATCAAATAAGAATTTGCCATGATTTATAATTTTCAGAATTACCATTTGCCCTTTATTTTTTCAGCGTAGATTTTCCCCTTATTTTTTAATTATTTTCGATTACCACTGGATTTTTGATTATCAACACTTGCCCCGATTTTGAGAGGTCATTGGTCATAATTTTTATTTTACCAAATTTCTATTTGTCATCATCTTCGTTTGTCCAAATTCATATTTACTATATTTTGAGTTTATAAAAATTGTCATTAGACATAAAGTGTATGGCTCGAATATAGAATAGGGCTCGACAATAGGATAGGTGGATTTCTGACAAAATAAAATCTCCCGAATAATAATGCGTCTTGGCTAAGTCTTTATCCAAGACATAGGTTAAATATATACAAGACGCTTTTGTAAGTCTCGCCCCTGGCCGCCAGCGAGATTTCATTTTTCGTCTTCAAGCCGAACTCAAGGACACCGAAAACAAAAGGCTCCCAAGACCTCCGAGGTTCATAACTAATCCACTTTAAATTTTACAGAATGTTTATATTATTTTCCCAATACCCGTGCCGGAACTTGCGACTTACACGTTCGTTCATAAAAATCTAAGTTGGTCTTACTCGATTGGTAACGTCACTGCGAAGTTATGTGGCATTTATTCCTCTAGAGAAATAAGTCATGCCATGCGTATCCCCAATCTACCCCTTCTCCCTGAAACTGCGCGTCGCAACTTAGATTCTTCTGAACGAACGTGGTCGCTCGTTCCGGCGCGGTGAATGGGGAAAGCATCGTGTGTAAAGAGCGGGATACGTCGATTACCAACGAGCATGAAGTTTGCTACGCGAGCGTGTTGACCGTGACAAACTTCATGCTCATTGGTAATCGACGCTGTATCCCGCTTGTTGTACAATCTACTATTATCTTCATCGTATTTATTTTTTATGTATTGATAATCAGGTTCGTTTTTTATACGCGTTTATGTATGCATGAGCAAAAAAATTAGAGTGCATACGCGCGAGTTCTTCTCAGGCTAGTATTCAATTTCTATTTATAATATAGTAAAAAATAAGGACAAATAATAATAAAGAAAGATGAAAATTAGGGCAAATGAAAATTATGTTCAGAGGTAATTCGAAATAATAAAAATGGTCGTAAATGGTATTTTTGAAAATAAAAATTTGGACAAACCGTCATCGGCTAGATTTGCAAAAACGATAGTGGTGCTCAATGGTAATTCGGGGTAATAAAAATTAGGGCAAAGAGTAATTTAGTAATATACAAAGTATAGGGCTAATGTTTGTTAGTTCGAATGAATTACGGTAAAATATTGAGGAATTTATTCGCCTTTCATAATTCCATGTTTTTTGACGTAAATTTCAGAATTATTCCTAGGCTTGACATGAATGTTTTCACACCAGAATTTGACAGTTATTCGTAAAAATATAATGAGCACATAAAACGGTTGATCTTTAGTAGTAAAGCCCCAAAATCGTCGGTCCTAATTCAGAAGACAATGTTGATATTAAATATACTTAGTAGTTATATACGTGAGTTTGCATGTCAGCAAGTTGTATGGACAGATTGGTTTACTGTTCAATACTTTTACTACAAATAAGCCAATCAGCAACTAAGCCCTAGACGGCATTGGTGACATAACCAAAACGGTAATTGTTATTGGAGCCGTTAACAAACGGACCTCGAGTTGTCCCGGGTGTTCCAGCATTGAAATTAACAATTTCAACGACATTAAAGCAGTCATTCAGCAAACTCGGACATAGCAGAATGTGCAATTAAATTTTAGTCAGGCGGAGGAATTTTGATGGATTAGAAATAACTAATTAACTGTCAACTATTAAACTGAAGACTAGCTAAGGACATTGGATTTGATTTATTCATTTGATCTTTGGTATAATAATCTTGTTTTATTCTTGGTCGTAGCTGTTTAGCTATTATTAGTCAATTTTTCTTACTACAGCTACTTTATTTATATGAGGATAAAAAATAAGAATAGACTAAGAATACTGTCCGGAGGGTACATTATGAGAACAGGATTGCGGCTCGGTTAGATTTTGATATATGAAATATCAACCATCTTGTTCCCGTTCAAAAAGAAAGGGGCATTCTTCCACTTCCTATTTATCATGAGTTCACAATCGTTATCAGCCTCATCGTTTATCGATATTGGGAAGTAAACTATCGCATAAACAACCGATGTTTAGCCAACAGCCAGCGGGCAACAAGTTACCAACGATCTGTCGAATCCACATGCAGTTTGCATTGTGGTTAACGGAAGATTGATCTTTTCGCGATAGTAATACTCGTAGAACACGGCATTATCGGACGTATAGCTACGCAATGGGGAGATAGCGTATCGTTTTGTCGCTATGCTATCCTTTGGTGTATCTCCAAATATTATGATGATATGTAACACCGAGATAAGGCCAAGCACAAAATCCCATGCAGCTAAATGGATTACTTTATACAATACCCTTTGTTTCCCGATCCGGAGGTAGATTTCACAATGGTGTAGGAAATTTTAACTACCGATCGGATCTAGGGAGATTAGATATTAGTGCGTTGACGTTTTCCTGAAATTTAAGTTACACAAAGGCATTCTGCAGCAATTGGGTTATTTCGTATGTTGATATTGAGTGAAAGTGAATGATATTGTAAATTTTTCAATACGATTTTGCTGTATTTTTCGATTGTAAGAGAGGGGAGCTCTTGTTATACATACTATTGTGTAAATCGGCAAGCAATAGTGTATTTTGCTGCAATTGTGGAAAGTAGACAGTTCCACACGAGTTTGAAGTTTGCTGTACGAGCCATAGATGGTTCGAACAGAAATTGTAGGCGAGCCGAAAACGAGCCGAAGGTGAACCGTATACGACCCTAACATGAGCTTATGGCAAGTACTATTCATTTAAAAAGAGCTATAACTACCTTCTTTCTGCACCTTTCATATACGATAATTTTTGTAGTATGTACATGCACGGAATTTTTTATTTCAAATAAATAAAAATTAACTTTCCTGAAATTGATGGCAACATATCGCTTTAGCTTGGTCCAATCACTAACAATCTGTCTGTCACGTATCAATTTGTAAAGTCAGCAGTAAAGTCACTATTATGTTGCTATGCGGGATTTCAGCAGTGCTGAAAAGTAATTTTGGATCGAAGAGCGCAGGCCCATTGGCTAGATAAAGTCATCCTATTATATTGCAGGCCCACCCTCATTTATTGTTGTGAGAGTAAAGTCCGATTTGTAAAATATAATTTTGCAAAGGTTAACACAAAAGTGATGAGTGATAAGTGTCTTACCTAGTCAGCTGACAGAGGACAACGCGTACGACCAGATTACTACTGGTAGTGAGTAACCAGTAAACCTCACTGATAATACTAGTGACGGATTTTCACTGAGTGAACCAGTGAAATCTCACTGATTATCAGTATCACACACTACTGGATGTTTCAACCAGTGACATTTCACTGGAAATCAGTGAGATTTCACTAGTTTATTTTAAGAGAGTAGTGTTTGCTATTTTCAAAAAGTCGCTTGTTACATAGAACGTTCTTATCCGGACCCAATGGACACTAACTAATCATTAATGGTCCAATTTTAAAATGTTAAGCTACCCACTGGGTAGTTGTCCGAGTAGAGCAGGGCGCTGGTAACCAATATTTTTTGTTATTCTTATATGCCGTCTGTTTACAATAATTGAGTCATCTTTGAAACTTTGAACGTGCTTCCCCTAGGCTTCACGCTGTCCACTGTAGAGGTTAGACAGTAAATTCTAAATAAAGTCAACACGCATTCACCCAGGTCAACATGTGTCTATAGTTAAGCTAGCTCTCTTTCCAAATTCCCCAATTACTGGAATCCTTCCGTCGTATAATCCATCACTATTCCCCAACGATCTATAACCGGATCCTCATCACGATCAAGTAGTATGTCAGAAAAATGTTTCCAAAAAAATTAACTACCGACGATCTAGAAAATGGATAGTGCGTTAATATTTTCCTAGAACTTTAGCTATAAAAGGCATTTTGCAGATATCGGTTTGTTTTGACCATGTGTAACAGCGATATACAAAACTTTTATCAATATCATGGTGTTAAAAAGGCAAAGTATTATGTTGATACAATAAAACTTTTCGTGTCATTAAGTTGTGTATCTCTGTCAATTTCTAACATATTCTATAATTTCATATCGAGAGTATTTTTGCACACTTCTGAGTTGCGTGATTTCCGTCTATTTTGACGATATGGTGCTTCGAATCCCCCCGAGAGGGTCCCTTTATCGAATATCACCAATGACTCTGGTCTTCGGCCAATCTCGGCAACACTCGCTTCGAAATCGCAGCAATGAATTTTCAACGATACTGTCGACGATTTAACCACACGTTACGTGAGATCGAATCCGAATGGCAGAAACCACGGCAACGAGCTCTTCAACCCTCTAGGTCGTGTATACCCCGACCAAAATGTACGTTCCTTGTTTAATGAAAACGTGTGCAGGTATCACCACAGCTGCACCTTCCAGCGGAAATGAAAATGAATATATATGTCTGGATGCGTTAGTACCTAAAGTACGGTTGTTGTGCTCGCGTTGGCAGACTACGTTTCCATTAAAAAGTTGGACGCGTGTCGACGGCTTTTGCACGTCGACTATTATCACCGCGGGATTGTAGATTGTGCGGTCCAATTAGATTTCTTGGAGGGAAATAGTATATTTCACATTTTACGCAGTTATGTAGTCTACTCTGCTATCTCATTCTTTTTAATGTCTGATTAGTAAAATTAAAAGAAAGCAGGGTGATAGGCGGAAAAATGTGAGTTCCGCAAAATATAAATTGATGCAAGTGGGCGCTTAGAATAATTTCTGTAATTCAAAGGATTTCTGAAAATACTTCTATATTTAAAGTTATAATGTATTAATTCACACTAAATCGTGACCTGTCATTTTAATGTGAAACAGGTAATATACTTTTAAAAAATAGTAAAGTTGACAAGTAGCTTCCAATTGATCGTGGTTTAATATTTGCCACATATTAAATTCAAAGCTGATAATTTTGTGTGTTCTTGAGAAAAATCTTACGCATAAAAAAAACCTGTAAGTGAACAGGAATACCTGCTAAGAAGAAATATTTTTGCACACAGATCGCATACGGATGAAGCTAGCTCGCAATCAATTTTTGATCGAATCGAAAACACTGCACTTTTGGCTGCTTGAGTCGACGCGAAATGACCCAAATATATCTTTCGCGTGTACAGAGCACGTACGTGTATCGAGCCAGTAGAATTGCGCTGTGAATCATTCTGTCGCGGCACGATCAGCGTTTTTCCCAAGACCTTCCAAATCCGCCTCGCGATCTATGATTCCATCGGATTTCAGAATTCAAGTATAAATACGGATCAAGAGAGAAGATTCGGGATGATCTCCGCGAGAAGTGAGAGCGGCACACGCCCCGCAACACAAGATCGAGAATGCTATTTACACCCTTCTTTCATTTTGGCGCGGCCCGCTTCCGGAAAGTCTCTAACAGATGGAAGACGCTGCTATTAATTTTGCTGCTCGAGTTTACTGAAGCGAAATGAAAAAGTTAATCATCAACCATTTTTCATTAAGCCCTTCTTATAAAGTACTCTAAAATTTACAATTTATATGCTTTAAAGTGAAACATTTTCAAAAATATTATTCGTTGGTATAAAATGTTACAATAAAACTTTAATTACTTTCTCAGATATCACTGTTTCACTCCTTATATCAAACTTACTCTCCAAATTCAGACGAAAATAAACAAATATGAGGAATGAGAAGCCATGCAAGTATTACAAGATTTTCACGTCACGTACTGGTCACCAGTACAGATATAATATGGTTCATGTGTTCTAAAATGTCAAAAAACTATAAATACAACTATCGTGAAAATTTTTTTCCCTTTTTTTAAGAAAAAAAATTTGCCCGCTTTTTTCATTGACTTTCAATTTTGTAGATTTAGAGCAATGGTTAGGACTAGACTGATAGGCGATAGATATTTGTATAGATGAAAGTTCGAAACCCCGTAGCGTTAAACATTTTATTTGTGATATAATTTTTTTGAATTTAATATGTGTAATTCATTCTAAGCAGGGCCATTAATAATTATGGATAAAATACTCGCAATCAATTTTTTTTGTAATAACTTTTGCTGTCATATCCTCAGAGAAGAAATACATTATACACTGTTTAAATTATAAATAATATTCGGACGATATGCAGTCGTATGATGATGAATCGATAAAATAGGCGCGTCCTAAAAACAATTCAATGATTTTTATCATTTTTTAATTGACTTCGGCATTTTCGTACGCAGCAGTTTGCCAGTACATAATCGGTGGTGTGCAGTATCGTGCCTGTACCACGTGGCAGTACTGGCCCAGTACAGGCCCAGTGCAGATGATTAGTACTGGTAATGCGGCAATCTGCACTGGTCTAGTACTAGGCCTGTCGTGTATTTCCACCTTGGTAAGAGCGATAAAGATGGCAGTAAATCACTCTTAGGGTTGCATTGTGTGTTCAGGACTATATATGTGAGCGTCTGCATGAAAAGGGCCCTTATGGCCGGTATGGAGTTACACATATATAGCCGTATAAATTAGTATTATACTTTTTTCCCCAGTATAATCCCCCACTCAAACCCGAAAATAATAATTTTGACGTCAGAAAAACGTGAATATCTCTCAAACTGGAACCGGCCATAAGGGCCCTTTCCATGCGGACGCCCAAACACGCACGCACACACACACACACAACAATCATATAAATGACTCTTGAATCATGTAGCCTACGAAACCTATTCTTGAGGGATGCTTGCCAGCCTCTTTGGCTTGATTTTACCTTCATTAATATTCTGTTACATTTTTTATTTTTAAGGTGATTTGGTAATGTATTGTAAAGCATTTACTCCTAGCTTATAAAACAACTGTCATAGGAATGGCTGCGTCTAGTCGTCCCGAATTTCGGGAAAAATAGCATTTTTCTTAATTTTGGGCTAGTCGTCCCGAATTTCGGGACGACTAGCCTGAAATCAAGATAAATGCTAGTCATCCCGAAATTCGGGACGACTAGCTTATCTTTACCATTTGGCTAGTCATCCCGAAAATAATGCACTTTACTAATTTTACTGTTTTTAACTAGACAAAAATTACCAAAATTGACAATCCTAATTTCACCATTCGGCCAGTCATCCCGAAAATAATGCATTTTATGAAATTTCTCCTTTTAACTAGACAAAAATCACAAAAAATGTTAGTCACCCCGAAATTCGGGACGGCTAGCCTATTTTCACCATTTGTCTAGTCGTCCTGAAAATAATGCACTTAATTAATTTTACTGCTTTTAATTAGACAATATTAGGGATCTCCGGTCCTCTAGCCTCGCACCACTTTTCGGCGTCATTATCTTTAAAATTTTACTTTAATATTATATAAAACACTAATTTCTTTCAATCAATTCATACGGTAACCACGGTAACTATCATGGAATAATCTTCATTGCTGTCATCACCTGTCACTCCACTTCTAGTCTATCAGCTGGTCTACCTCTATCAACATCAAGATAAATAGGTTATGTTCAGTGGAATCCATTAAATACAGGCTTACCACCAACTTATTTTATTATTTAAAATTCGAAAGAAATAGACAAATAATTTATATTTTATTATTTAAAACTCGAAAGAAATAGACAAATCATTGATATTTTATTTCTTAAACTAACATTATTAAAGTACACTCCGCGCTCCCTTATACGACGAGCTCGGGACCGAAAACGTTCCCTTATACGACGGCGCAAGGGGAACCCTTCCACTTGCAATACCAACAATCTCACGTGGTCGTGCGCATGCGCGTCGAATCCTGCGTCACTGACAGCTGACTACATCATATTCACGCGCGAGACTATTTGCTTCCCGCGCGAGCTTTGAGCGGAAGAGTGGGGATGGTGGAGAACGACTTTTCCGTCGTATAGGGGAGCGGCAACTGGTCGTATAATGGAGCGGACGTATAGGGGAATGTCGTATAAGGGAGCGCGGAGTGTATAGAATGATTATTTGGATTTAAATTTGTTTCTGAATAGATAGTTTAAAAAAAAAATTAAATTAAAAAAAACAACTAAAAATTAATTTTCAATGGAAGGAACAATAAAATTGAGAAATACGAAACTGTAATATTAAATAATATATCAAATATAATTTATTTCACATGGATATAAACAGTAATGCAGTAACAATACGTATTAGATATCATATGTAGTTTCTCCATATTTACGTACAATCACCAATTTAAGGTTAAGTACAAAACTGATTTGTGTAATTTATCACAATTTACATAAAAACTTACAAACTCAGACTGAAATTTTTATTATCACATCGAAGTTTTACCAAATATTTATTTCTTGTGGCAGTTTTGGCACATCCAATATTTACTCTTTGGAATATTTTTGACTGCACACTCTTTATGACAACAAAGCAAGCAATAATCACAAAATATGTGATTTTCAATTGTATCAGTATCATCACTATCGCTTTCTTCAGTCGACTTTAACCAAATTCCACATATGCCACATGTAAATTGACGCCTGTGACCAGTCACAGGGGTGCCATCCCCCCCCCCATGAGACGTTGGAAAAGGGGCAGGGGGTGTGACTTTTCATTATTCCTGTGACTAG
>CAKNYM010049049.1:51202-92899 GCA_932195095.1 Andricus curvator
GTGACTAGTCATAAAGGTGCCTTCCTATCCCCTCATGAGGCGTTGGAAAAGGGGTAAGGGGTGTGACCTTACATTATTTCTGTGAACAGTCACAGGGGTGCCTTTCTGCCCCATTAGGACTTGGAAAAGGGGTAGGGGTTTAAACTTACATTATTTCTGTGCCCCGTAACAGGAGTGACTTGCCCCCCCCCCCTCCAAGAGACATGAAGAGAATAAAAAAAACAGTTTTGCTTGAAAATGTACACGCAAAGTGACGAATAATTCTAAAATAAAAGTTTTTAAAGATACCTTTGAACGCATGTGATTATGCTTATTATTTACGGATCTGACAACCAGTGCTTGCCCATCTATGCGTGCAGTTACAGTGAATGAAGCATTGCAACCTTTCTGTGCAGTGCTAGGATAGAAATACGTACAAAAAAAGTCAAAACCTCAGATTAGTAAAAGCAAATAGAAACTGTTTTATAAAGTGCATACCAGACAGAATTGAAAAGAGTCTGGATCACATCAAAAGAAGGTCCAATCAGAGCGCGGAAATCATAGGAAAGTTTCGAAAGAAATTGAGACTGCGGTGACACAGGGCAAATACATAAAATAATTTGAATACGTTGAAGCTTAAAGGACTACACTTTATAAAATATAACCTAACTTTTAGTTTCATCCGTTTTTTTTTTAAATTTATTTTTAATAAGGGATGAATGGCAGTTTTGTTAATCTTCGGCTAACTCAAAAGGAGTGAAATAAAAAAAAATACATCATTTTCGGGACGACTAGCCAAATGTTGAAAATGGGCTAGTCATCCCGAATTTCGGGACGACTAGCCAAATGTTGAAAATGGGCTAGTCATCCCGAATTTCGGGACGACTAGCCAAATGTGGAAAGTGGGCTAGTCATCCCGAATTTCGGGACGACGAGACACTTCGCATAGGAATATATACCACGGATGTTCAGGGACATGAATCAATTCATAATCTTAGAGGTCGAAATTGTAATTATCATAATTAATGTAGTATTACATTTTACAACTTTAGATATACATAAGTGTATAGGTATGAGGAGTACTTTTATTGTAACGCGCAGAAGATTAGTTTTATAATTCTTTCATTGTCATAATTCGTCACTATACTTACTATTACAGTAGTACTTATAATCTTAAATTATATATACTTAGAACACTCAAAACCCAAGGGTATCAAATCTTTGCAAACAGTTGACAACTACATTACGAAACAAAGAAAAACTACCCATTGTGCAATATTTTGATGCGATTTTTAAGTGTCTAATGTGATTTTCAGAACACTACTCTATACGTTTACTATGCCCCAACATGTGAAAGAACATAAAGCTAAACCCTACAATTCGATGTACCGTAAATGTACTTTTGCGCTTCTTTCATCTTCTTATTATATCATTTTCTTATGACCTCATTTTATGGGAAAAAAGCTATAACGTGAAAAAGCCCTAATATCATTGCGACATCAAATTGCGTACAAAAACTGCGTGCAACTCAATTTCAGCTCACAGAAAATTGTAAGGCAATAACAGAAGCAAGAAAAAAAAAAGAAATTCCTTTATAACTTTACATGAGGAAAATTCTGAACATTTGTTTTGCTACATCATAATAAATTTTATTTACTTTAAAGGTTTATTGAAATTGGTTTTAGAAAAAATCTAGTTCATAAAATAAATAATACAGTTTTATATTGATTTTTATAATTTGTTTATGATTCTAATTCATAGTGGTTTTATGTGTGTAGAGGAAGGTCCATTAACTGATACTGAAAACACAAATCATTTGTAATGAGAACCATGAGATGTATATAAACCCGATATTCCAAATGTAAAAAGAATTATCAGTTAAAATCAATTCATTCAGATAATTATAGATATTAATGAGAATACGCAGAATAATATTGCACTTGACGAGATGCTCAGTAAAATGACGAAATAATAAGCGAAAATAAGAGTTATTTCAAAACAATAGAAGATAATGGATTTTAAGACAGAACAAGTAAATAGCATCTAATTGAATAAAATACGCAACAATTTCTTAAGACGCTGACATTTCCTCAGGTGTTTACTTCAAAGGGGTAGACGTGGTTATCGGTTTATCCATCCGTTTTTGAGAAGAATAAATGGAATGGTAACTCACAAAATTAGCTCAGAATTCCCATCAACGTGATATAAATATCTAATATTGGAAAACAACGCCACACTGCAAACACACAGAAAGAACGCGTTTGTTGATTCACCCATTCATAAAAAAATACTAAATCACGCATTTAAGAAATTACCAATTTTTACTAAACATATCTCAATGAATCTCATCGAATACGTTAAATAGGGCGTTGATATGAAATGCTCATATGTGCGAAATTCTATTGAACTTTACATTATCAAGTCACTTGATTGTCTGATCGCTTGCACATCGCTTTCTGGCTCTTGACAATTACCCCACCCAATGCTACTTACGCCAAACGCGTAATCGAATTTTCGGAAAGCAATTGAAGGAAAATTATCGCTTAGCGACGGGCGGACATCGTTCAAACCGATCAAAAATTCCAAGCGCCAAACTTAAATGATATTATAAACGAATTAAATCCTTACAAAATGTTCGCTTAAACAAATAACTGAGTAAATTGAATAAAGGTCAAACTTTCACATCATGAATATAACTTTGAACAATATTAGAGCTATACTGAGGCAAAATTCTCATATTTGTATACCGTTCCATTCAACTTTGCCCAATTCCATTAAAAACTCAGGTAGTGTTCCAATCAAATTATTTGTTCAGTATTGAAAAATAATGAAGAACAACAAATACAGAATTAATTAAAATTGTTGAAAAGCGCAGGTGCCATCTATGAAAATGACACTGGCTGCCAGTAGAGCCGCCGTAAATCACACCTATGGCCACGTCTCCCGACAGTGAGATGGGTGGCCATATATATAAAACATCTTTTTTCTGTTACAGTGAGATGAGCAGTAGAAATTAGTCAACCAAATTAATTCGAATATATCAGCGATATATGTTTAAAATTATATATAATTATTGTATATATATGTGTGTGTTTGTGTGTGTATGTATATATATATATTATTATTATTATTATTATTATTATTTTTCTGTACTAACTGGAAATTATTTTAAAAGTATGGGCTGAATCGCGTGTGCTCTGACTTTGCAGTTGATAAACCTGTTTATAAATGAATCCGTTTTACATTAACAAACACATAATTTATAAATAATTATTTATTGAATTTTTTCCAAGTTGATTTACTAATTAAAAAGAAAAAATCATTAGGAGGGATAATGTGTTTTTGAAAAGGGACGTTTAATGATTAAGATTTCGAAATTTCTTAAAATTATGATTCTTGCAAAAATAATGATACTTAAAATCCATACAAATGGAGAAAGGGCGCATAGACCAAACGGCTATTTCGGAAATATCAACTTGTAAATTATCATCTGAGTACAACTCGATGTCTCCATTCAATATAAGTCTAGCTGCTGACGGCATGGCACCGTATATGAGACTATTCAGGGAAAAAACAGAAGAGAATTTTTGTTGCGGGTGATTTTCAAGTAGATAAAGTTGAATTTTTTCATATCGAAACAAAACAAGATTTGATAGAGTTGACATGGTAACCATTTCCCATGTGGTGGGTAAATCTTAACATGTGAAGTTAATTTTTGTTACGGGTAAAGATTACTCTGAAATCGATGTAAAGATTACATTTTGTTTTTTCTGTGTTTGCTATGTGTACAAGCATACGGAATAGTCTCATACACCGCACTATCAGCAGATAGACTTATATTCTATAGAGTCGTTGAAATTAATGAAAAGTAATGTAATCTACACATTTTTACATTTTCATTCTAATGAAAAGGTATTAGTTTTATCTAAAATTTTATCTTCATCGGTTTTCATCAAATCTCCACGTCTTGAGACCCCATGAGTCTGCAGGCAGTCTGTAGTACACTGTAGGCACGATAAATTTCAAAAAACTTTACAGATAGAATTGAGCCTTGAAACACTTTTTTAAGGCATAAAAAGAAAATACGAGTTCGCTAACCACCTATTTTCGACCAACAGTTCCAGTTATGTCCATTGCAAATGCTTTTCAACAAATTACAAATTGAATTTTCCGGCCAAATTATGCGAGATGCGATAAAATGTTAACCAAAAAATGTTTCACCTCAAAAAGATCTACAAATTTACTTTTGTCCATTTTTTTATAAGACGTATGTATAATTTTTATTTCAATCGTAAAAACGCTTTAAAAAAAATTCCACTTTCCGGCCGAACTATACAACAAACGAAAAGAAGTCCAATAGACAAATTGTTGCTTTCAAGAAGACATGTAAAATCACCCTTAACTTTTTTCTGATACAAATTAAGGTTTTTCTTTTAAACGTCGAAACTGCTATTGAAAAATGGAAAATTCACATTTGCAGCCAAGCAGCGTGAGATATGAAAAAAGCCTACAAAATAAATCAGTGATTTTAAAAAGACCTACAAAGTCGCCTTTATGTATACTATTGAAAATAATATTAAAGGGCCTAGCCCATTAAGCAGGTTATCTTATGTGTTAACTTTCAGAATTTTTTTAGAATTTTTATTGTTGTGGACGGTACTTTTTTTATATAAAAACTTTCACAGAAGGCAGATATCATGGATTAATATTGAAATGCTGAATATTACTTACGATCACATTTTTGAATGCTTCTAAATGTTTTAATTAGCGTGTGAAACGGAAATCCTTTACAAGTTTTGGATTGATCGTCGAACGATTTTCGACAAATATCGAGCATGGGATAGCTAGTAAATTACAGCAGCAGCATGTGAGCAGCAATCGATCGTACGATTAGCATTTGCGCACTCACAACAATATCGTTTAATTCCTTCGAAACCAATGGAATCAGGCGTGTATTCAACAAAACACTTATAACGCCGACGATTCATATGACGTGACTGAACTGCTACTTTCAAAATGTTCGCGGTTTCTTTAGCGGAGCAAATGTTAATTTTGTTGTCATCGTCCATCAATGCAGCTAAATACGATACAGCTTGACTGAGTTGATACGAACCCGTGAACAATATTTCGAGATCGTTGACAGTCATTTCCGGAAAATCTCCCACAGCCGATGAACATATATGTTTGAAAGGAATATTTCGCCTACTCCATCGTTTTTTTCAACTTTTTGAGCCAAAATATTCTCGGAATCATTAGTTGATTTCAAACGCGATACAATGGACTCGCAATTTTGCACATCGGAATTGAGACATTTTCCGAATTTTTTATTTGAAAAACATGCAATTTTACTATAAAAGCCGATTTTCTTGGGAGAAACCAGTCATCCATTTTTTGTAGCAGATAGATTAAAACCTGCTTTATTAACTGTTTTCTATATTATAATTTATATTGGACTTTAACAATATGTGTGATTGAAAATTTTTCTCGATATGTTTTTACATTAAGTGGAAATGGTTCTTCGCAGGGTACAAAGTTCTCATGCTAGCACTTAAAGGAAACCGTAACCAGCTAAATACAACTGAATCTAATGACTCTCGACGAGTAACGAAAATTCTTTGGGTTGTTGAAGCAATCCATGGCATCTTGGAAAGGAATATCGACTTCTGCATCATCAAGTAGATAATAAGTTACTTTCGAAAATCGACTCTTATAGTAAAATTGCATGTTTTTTAAATAAAAAATTCGGAAAACGTATCAATTCCGATGTGCAAAATTGCGAGTCCATTGTATCGCGTTTGAAATAAAGTAATGATTCCGAGAATACTTTGGCTCAAGAAGTTCAAGAAAAACGATGGAGTAGGCGAAAGATTTCTTTCAAACATATATGTTGATCGGATGTGGGAGATTTTCCGGAAATGACCGTCAACGATCTCGAAATATTGTTCACGGGTTTTATCAATTTATCAACTCAGTCAAGCTGTATCGTATTTAGCTGAATTGATGGACGATGACAACAAAATTAACATTTGCTGCGCTCAAGAAAGCGCGAATATTTTGAAAGTAAAAGTTCATTGACGTCATATAAATCGTCGGCTTTATTAGTGTTTTGTTGAATACACGCCTGATTCCATTGGTTTCGAAGGAATTAAACGATATTGTTGTGAGTGCGCAAATGCTAATCGTACGATCGGTTGCTGCTCGGATGCTGCTGCTGTAATTTACTATCTATCCCATGCTCGATATTTGTCGAAAATCGTTCGACCAGCAGAAATATTGAGCAAACTGTTCATAAAACATAAAATAATGCCTGTAATTGATGACTTTTGAACAAAAAAAATGTTCGAAAATTTGAATTTCTTTCAAAAATTTGAATTTCCCGCCAAAACGCTGAAAAATATTTTTTTGGTGTATTCTAATTATTTGTTTTGTTTACTAATTTTTTTCAGATTTTTCTATCGCACAAATGTGTCAAAAAAAATAAAAACCATAAAACACATTTTTAGCCACCATGACTATTGTAGTGGTGATGGGGGTTCGAAATTTCTGGGAAAAAGTTATAATTCCAAGTCCTAGAAAAGGGCTCATTGAAAATCTGGTTCCAGCCAAGGGCATTTTTCACCTGCTTAACTGAGTAGGCCCTTTGATATACCCAAGTGTATTAAAATTGATATACCAAGCATATAAAATCACCGTTAAGAACGTTTATATTAAATTTCATATACATTCATGTTAATCACTTACAAGAAAAATCAGATCATTCCATTTTACACAAATTTGAAATAAGTTTAGCAGTATTTTTGATTATAAATAATGAAACACGATGCCTTCTTGATGTTAACCAAAAATAAAATTGGATTTCAAGTCGAAAATTTCAATTAGGCAAATAAATAAGAAACTTAACCTACAATCAACTGTATTCGCACTAAATTTTTAGCATTTAGAGCGAATTTAGGGAAAATTTCAACCCGTGCATTGCGATTTCATTATAAATAACAATTTAGTTGATGAATTCTAGATTATTAATTTAATAGCGAATATTTGACAAGATTTGAATAAATAAAAGCACTTTGAGTTTTCACGCGCACTGCTTTACCGACCTGTATATTAAATTTGATACACATGTATGTGTATTAGCGATAGTAGTAGCGATAGTGCATATTTGCTTCACACACATGTATGAAATCTTTTAAATTTTTTAAATCTCATACACATTTTTCTAACAGTGTATATATTTTGTTCCCGCATAGGCGTGATAAATACGCTTTTTGACACCTTTCTTCGTTCCGTAAAGTGGCACTTATATGGTTATTCTTCACAACAGCCTTAAAAAGACTTTATACGGCAGTTTTCAGGATTGGTAAACTCACTATTGCGTTCACGATTACTTCAAAATAGTGATTGTGAGTAGAGATTGGACCCGCAGGAAGTGATAAGATACCATAAATTACTAAAAAATTATTATAACTTACCGGTAAGTTAACATAAATTACCAAAACTTTATAAAACTACTAGAACTACCAGAAGTTTCCCAAATTTCCAAAAATTTGTTCTTATACATTTCAGATGAAGAAATATATAACAAAAAGAAGAATACAAAAAAATGTATGTCTTCAACTTAACATTGCTGTAATTATATCCCCTCTTTTAAGTTAGTTGCTATTATTAAATTTGTATCCCTTTCATATGTAGAACAATTTGTATTTGTTTATAATTGAACAATTTTTAGCAGGTGGTATAGTTTTTACCATAATAGGGTTGTTTCCAATGACAGATATCACTTTTTCGAATCTTGAATATTACACATTGATATCAAGCTGATCAGATTTTCCACGAATATCCAAAGCTGAGATTTCAGTCATTCTCCTAAAGTTTTTCTGCGTTAATGATTTGTTCGTTTTAAAAGTGAAACTTGCAAAATATTGTTTAAAAAAATGGTGAAAGAGGTATTTATGAAAGCTGATAGAGAAAATCGCACAGAAGTATATCTTTATGTCAAAATGGTGACCAGATCGCGAATAATATCACATATTTTATTAGATTTATTAGGATTCAATGCGAAATTGAAACAAATTGAAAGCAATTTCGCTAATTCACAATTATTCAACAAAAAGAAATACATTTTGATGTGTTAATCAATGGATGTCAATTAAATTTAGCTGAATTTAATGGAATTTACTGGAATTTACTTTCTAACAGAGTTCGACCGAATTAAATTAAAATATAGTTAATTACTCGTTCTTACTAATAAAAAAAAACTAGATCATTAGGCGTCGTTTCTAAAGTATTAAGACAAAATTATCAATTTAAATGGAATAATGAATATCCGTAGAGCATAAATATGGTAGTAAACGAATCGTTTTTTCGAAAAACTGAAAGTGTTTCGCTGTTCTGAAGAATTATGCGTTTCTCAGGAGTTGCAGTTGTCAAAAGAGTCGTCAAAATAATGTAATATAATAGTATATTATGCACCTGGGGGGAGAAGAATGACTTTTCCGACGAGTGTATGTTTTCAGTACAAGTCGTAGTCTAGCGCCCCCTTGGCGCATACAATATTTTTTTATAACAAATGGATGATTTCAGACATTTCTCGAAATACAGTCATGATTTTATTCCATATTAGATTTCGAATAAGGGGAGCATGATCCCAAAGAAATTTTTGGTCGTTCATGGTAATTTTACAGGTAAATATAATAACTTACTATAAATAAACCAAAATTCAATTAAAAAAAGTTTCTATAAATTTCCGGAAATTGATGAGAATTATCGGCAGTTTGCGGTAATTTGATAAGTTATATATGGTAACTTTCCATAAATTACTGCAAAATTCTATTATCTGCAATGAAAATAACCTCACAGTTTTTACAGTGAGTGGGCTGATCATCGTAAAATGCGAGCTCATAGATGTATAATTTTCATTATTCACCTCTGACGTCACGTTTTACTTCCTAGGGAGTAAAAAGAAGAGCTTTAGCCCCGCTTCATAGGCTTCGAAAAGGGCTGAAATCATGCATGTGTCATAAAAAATATTTTTTTATACTGCGAAAATAAGTATGAGAAACGATACCACCTGGAATTTCAAAACACTTTCAGGCTTTAATATCCTTTTTTCCCTGTGCATCAGGACTCGAAATTCCCAACTTTTTATCAATCCTCAAAGTTGAGTTAAGAGAATAAATGCACCAAGCTAGGCGACGACAGATTCATTGATAGAAAAAGTTACTTCTTCGATAGACTTTTAAACTAAAAAACACGTGAAGGGAAGCTTGAGAGGATGAGTTTACAAGAAGACGAGGAACGGACGTCATTAACGTTAATTAGGGAGATTTCACGTAGAATTTAAGTTTCGTAATTACACGATAATAGCCCCCGTGTTATCGCTTGCGACCTCCTTTCCCCTCCACAACTTTCCTCTTTCCTCATCCACCCTACTTTATGGACTAAGTTCGTGGTGGCGATACAGCTCCTCCTTATATAGCACCCTCTCTAAGTCTATATAGTCAGGGATAGGGTCACAAGATTGCCCTGTTCCCCTCCTTGACCGAACCATATTCCTCTTGGGAGTCACGTTATCGAAGTAAAGTTAAATCAAACTGAAAATCTTCTAGATTTAGACCCAACGCTTTGAACAGTTTAGGAGCAAATCTGCAAAAAGGATCAGCTAAGTAGAACAGAAATGTTTGAAGTTAGGAAATATTTCAGAGGACAGGTATTTTTTAGCACACGAAAGGTTCACTATCAGTCTAATTATTAACTACCCAGAGAATTACAGTAGAGTTGACAATAACAAATTATTACGTACTGGTTTTAAGGTGCCTAATTAATAGATAAATTTATATGGTGTAATGCTGCCCAATCAATCAGGCAGGTTCAATATGCTGTTTCTAATTATAATTATAAAATATTTATAATGTTCACTTTATGTATCGGGAATCTAAACGTATTTAAAGATAGTGGCGGTTGATATGATTATTTCATTTCGTTTATGACATGTGTCTGTTGCATTTGCAATTGACCAGAGACAAAACGATTAATTATGCAATTTAATTAAAATTTAATTTAATGAGCTCTGAATAACTTTGAATTTCTAAAATAAGGTTACATGTAATAATTAAATTATAAACCCCTGCTTGCTGGTAAATAAACTTATACCGTGACTTATACTTATTCCGTTAACAAAATAAATAAATAAAGTTTGCGATTAACGGATGTAAAAGTAAATTTAGCAAGCCTTACGATGATGGTAACCATTTAGAAAAAATATGTCCTTTTTATAGTTTTCAAAAATGAATTATGTAAATTCTGAATATCTCAATGACATGCGTATTCTCAGATTTTCATGAAATGCTCATTAAAAGAGAGCTTAGAATTTCTAGTTTATAACCCTGCATAGACATAATGGACATTTTAGGTTATTCTGTGATACTTATTTACATAATTTTACAATATTGCTAAACTCTATAAGCAGTCTGAATTCAGAACCTAATCCCCGCCACATTTGAACAACTTCAGAGTTCATCATGTGTTTTTCATTGCATTCTGTTAGGTTCTCATATTATCAGACTCCTCGAGTTTTTAAAGTATATAATTATTTTAACTAATATCTCAGAATACCCTGAAATTTCCATTATGTCTATTCAGGGTTATAAACTAGAAATTCTAAGCTGTCTTCTAATATGCTTATAATGCAAATCTGAGGATACATGTTTTGATACATAATCAGAATTTAAACCTTTAATTAAAAAAATATATATATTAATTTTATACTTACAACAATATCAGTATAGGTCAAACCCGATTAATCAACTTTGATTCCAAATCGCAAGAAATAATTATAACTATTTTGCACAATATTTTTTATAAAATATGCGGTAATGCTCCATATTAATTTATCATGCTATAAAATGAGAGGATATTTTAAATCAAATAAATCGTGATAACAGTAATTTCCGCATATTTCTAGATATGTTTACGTGCTCTGCACATATTTTTACAAGATTTTTAAAGTTCTTTCTTTTTATCGTGGCATAACCCCACCTTAGGTAGGAGCTATCGTATTTTTGTTTAAAATTCATACCCATTACAAATAAATTCCTTCATCACACATTAAGAAATTGACAAAGGATTATCATACACAGCAAGTGTATGCTTATTGTTGTTGTACAAATTTCCATCTTTAAAAATTCCTAAGAATACTACATTAAGAGAATTGAAAGAAACAACAATTACCAAACAATTACATCACTGGCAACATACTTTGAGGCCAGTTGCGAAAAAACGAATGTTTTCTGCCTTCAAACATCCACACTAGGTATTTTTTCATATAATTTGTTTACAAAATTATTAAAAATTATTGGATGATAATTTTCCATCATTAAACCTCACTGGCGACATAATTTAAGGAAATTTAAGAGGAAAAGCGATTTCTTTCGGCCTTTAAATGTCCACACTAGGCATTTGTTTATATAATTTGCTTATAAAATTAATAAAAAATATCGGATGTCAAATTTTTATGATCGAATATTACTTTTTCGATGAAAGCAAGTAATTTTAACGCAAAAATTTACTTTTCAAACAAAGAATCCATAGTGTAGACTATTTGTTAAGTTAATTTGTTTATAACAATCAACTTGACAATGCCATAATTTTTGTTGGCTTTCAACTAACCCCGTGCATAAAGTCTGGCAATGCTGATCATAGAAAAAAAAATTTCACAAAGATAAACAAAAAAAAAAACGAAAAAAAAAGACTTTTTATCCACTTTTTGCATTAACATAAAAGTTTAAACAACAAAAATTAA
The DNA here is from genome assembly GCA_932195095.1 of Andricus curvator. Lineage (NCBI taxonomy): Eukaryota > Metazoa > Arthropoda > Insecta > Hymenoptera > Cynipidae > Andricus > Andricus curvator. The sequence continues at coordinate 62,979 of CAKNYM010049049.1, forward strand.
AAAATCAGGCCACATAAATCTCTTCAAAATTTAATGCTGAATTTTTCTGAAAAAAAAAATCCAAAATCGGTTAAGAATTGCCAGCTACAAGTTATTTTGAACCTCGTTTTTTGATTTCATCCCACTGTGAGAGGTGTCAAGGCCTTAAAAGGGAGCTGCAATGTCTGTACCCAAAATATTCAGTTAAAGTAATTGTCCTCGTGATCGGTGCTCATGGAGGTGCAAAACTATCACTGGTACATAATCTTAAAGCCATACCCGCGTGCCAAAAATATGCCAAGGCACTTGCCAGTTGGATGCAGAAAGCTGACATCCTTGGGTCGCTTCGTGTCCTCAAGACACACGAGGGTATCGCTGGCCTGTCATTGTGATTTCATCGTGCCCTGTGACCACCCATCTCACGGTTGCAAGACGTGGCCATAAGTGGGACCCTGCGGTGGTTGTTTAACCCTTTTTGAATTTTATATATATATATAGCAGCTTTCTAACGTCATAAAAATATTGCTAATTTTGTTGGATAAAACAGAAGTTCGTGTTCAAAATAATTGACCCCGTCTTGTGATGGTTAACCGCAGTAGATTTCATTTTTTGTTTTTTTTCGCTTTATTTCTGGGTTTTCACTAAAAGCTTTTTACCATCCTTTTTTTCTCTTTATGCAGGTAGTTGATAAAATATTCAATTTTATACGAACGAGTTATTTTTTAAAAGAATTTTTCTCATGCATGGTATTGTCCATTTGTAGAGATGTTTTCCATACTACTCGTATGCATTACAATTTGCTGCTCCCGAACCTGAAATTCGCAACGCTTACGAAAATCACAAGCTGGTAACAAATAATTTTTTACCAAACGTGCACAAATTCCCCTTTTTTGTGCCTGTAAAGTCTGCTAAAACTGGCGCCTTCTGCTTTCTTGAACTCGAAAACTTGTCTGCGGAGGATCTCAACTAGTAATATTTCACATGTTGAAATAGATAGTAGGGAGTGTAAGCTTCTCCAGGATATTTATTTATGAAAAAATTCAGCAGCCTATTTTCTTTCAGGCTTAAGATCGTTACAGCCCAATTCGTCGAAGGTATTTTTGTTAAAGTTGGATTTTTGAACAGTCTGCACGGGCTTGTCCCGGTGTGTATCATCAGTCACGGACAGATTTTTGTAATGCAATTAAGATTCAGGAAAGTCTGGTTTTTTACCCCACTATCCACTGACTGGGTTGCAGCCAAGTGCATAATGAGAAGACCTACAGCTTAAGCTGAGTGAGATCCGAACAACCAGAACCTCAGTAAAAGTACATAGAAAAATTACCAGAGGTACCGGCTCAGGGGTCGAACGCCGGACCTCTAGCAAAATCCCTTTCGGTATAAGCGTAACTCGTCTGGTTCTAGCCTCCTTATACTACCGGGGATCAAGAAATATATATATATATATGTGGTAAGGGTATAAGTAAGAGATGTGTAGGAGAAAAGATAGCTTTCAGATCAATCTAGATATCACGTGTTGCTTACTCAAATAACACACTCGTCTCTCAACCCCGATCCGGTCAGCGATTAGTTAATTATCACTGGTTCAGTTTAAGGGTGCAGAAAAGCATGAGGAAAAACATACACCCATTGTTTCCTGGAACAGTCACCCATGATTGAGAACTTCCCGCTTCTAATTATTTTTTTCAATAATGTATCGTTCCCTTTAGCAACATGATCTATTACGTACGTAGATTCACTGAATAGAATTCCGGTTTCCAGTGTATTTTATCAAAATAAATAGGGAAAGGTTGAACATTTCAATTAGATTTCAGTCTACGAAAGTCTTAATTACATAACTCTTCACTACAAAACTAATAGTGAATGTGTGAATTATACACAACTTCGCACCCTCTAGTCGAAGGGTATATGATTTAGTCCAAACGTAGCGTTGCGCACAGTAACTTCAAATTCCAAAAAGCTCGCAAAATTCTAAAAATAAAGTTTCTATTTCAGAGACATGAAATGGTGGATTATTCAGAGTACTAGTCCGAAGGTTTAATTTTAGCCTACAAAGAAACCCTTATCTCACCGTTTACCAAACAATTTTTTTTATTTTTTACAATCGGAGGATGACCTACACTGTTAAAAATTCCCGCATAAAACTTCCACTAAATGTATTGGAAGTTTATTTCCGAAATGTAGGGTAACGCTACAATACATAATGTTGTAGTTTTCAAATGCAACGGTTCATGCAGCGATATAAACGCTACAATACATGTATTGGAATTCTCGACGGTGGCTTCACGATTTTCTACGCTTCCAATACATGTATTGCAATTTCGGCATTCCAATACCGTGTTTGCAATTTTGCTTTACGCTTGTATTGTAGAATTGTTGGAGAATTCCAAACATTTTTAACAGTGTACGTATTATCAAAAATTGACAGAAAGTTTTATCAAAATGCAGTATTACCCGAACGAGCGCAGGTAGACGAAATTTCATTTTTTTATTCAAAGTGGGAATTCATGCTACAAAAAATACCTCTTACTCTCTAAATTTCAGCTAGATTGACTGAATTTTTTTCAACAATTTTCGCCATATTTGGGTCCTCCATAATAGATACGACATTTTTTTTTTCAAATTTTGTCTTCGGATTCGTAATCAGCAACTTCAAAAATCCGCTTATACTAAGATTCATAAAAATCCAATAATTTTTTAGCATACTTGTCTGCAACATGGGATCTACCATTTTTTTTTAATTTTTGATTTCGGATTCGTAACTACTGAGCTCAAACCCCCCGGAAAAAATTGTAATCCTTTTCAAATTTGGCCAGATTTATGTGACATAGTCCCACTGTGCAGCGGTACAACAAAAATTGTCTAAATTTCATTCAAAATTTTTTTTTAGATCACAAAGAACACGTACACCAACTTTGACGCTTTCTGCACAATTCGGGCCAAAAGATGCTTCACTATTATTAAATCTTGACTCACAACATTTTATATTATTATTATGTGGAGTGTCTATTCGCACCAATAATAGTACGGGGAAAATGTGGCTATTCATGTTATTATTGACACGAATTCGTCCCCCTTTTGCAGGTCACCCAATTCCTGTTAATAATGGTACGAATAGTATCCTTAATTATGATAAACGATCTATCTAGAGTAACCAAACTTGTCCTTCATTCCCTCTAATTCAGAGCAGAATTTAAACAGTGGTTTATTATATATGGATCATTCTCCGTCAAAGTGTAAATTTTATACGTGTAAGCCCCCGGGTTTCCAAAAATCGAGTAACCTCAATAATCGACCAATAGGAATGCTTCCTGTATTGATACTTCATAAAAGAATTACTAGTAATGCTAGTAGAAGTAATGCTAGTAATACTTTTATAAATTATCAATACAGGAAGCATTCCTAAGGGTCAATTATTGAGGTTACTCGATTTTTGGAAACCAGAGGACTTATACGTATAAAATTTACACTTTGACGGAGAATAATCTATATAAGAAAATAATAAATTCTGTTTGGACTATTTCTTAGCACATTTTACATAAGAAAATTGAATTTGAAAAAATGTAGTTTTCAATTTATAAACCTATTTATATATTTTTGTATTCTGATATTAATACTTTTGATCAAGGCGCCAAACGGCGTTGGATGCCTTAATTCAATTCCGGTGCAATATATTACGTATCATGAAGTGAACCAAAAAGATAACAAACTCAAAATGAGGATGGTGAGAAATAACTTATAGTATGCAAAGTGGAGACAATATGGTGGAAAAGGGCGGACTCGAAAACCGTAAAATTTTGACTTTAACAGTTATTTCACCACTGCATATATTGCAGCGGCGCGCGCCGCGGCGCCCCACTGTTAAGCTGTTGCACAGTTTATACACGGAAGCTAAACTGAACCTAATTAAAATTTCGTTTGCATTGGTTCGTGATAATCTTTCTCATATTTATCAGATTCCATGAGCTTGTTGTGGGTGATGTGGAATTCAATAGTCATCATTTAACATTCTACACATTTGATTTGTAAAATGATTAAATCGTGACAAATAATGACCTTATCAATTGAATACCTTGCTCTCTACAAATAAAATGAATAACAATAAATAATAATAAATAATAATAAATTTCTTAATGTTCAATGAAAGAAAATAAATTAAAACCTTCTGTGAATAATAATGTGTATAATTATCAAAAATGAAGTGATCAACATACGTTCAACTGGATCGATTAATTATAATCATACTTGATACTTTATTTAATTTTTAATGATTTTTTGAACCATAACACGGTAAGAAACTTACTGAAACAAACTTAAAATGCAATTGGATTGTTTCGAACGATACGAATTTTGAAAGTGTTTTAATTTTTTTAAATTCTGACATTGATTAGGACAGCGAACATAGTTAAATTTCAAAATGTGCTGGTAAGAAAATTAGCTGAAAAAAATTGAAACCCTAAAGTTTTTTCTTTTTTATTCGCTGAGTGCGCTAATTTAAAGAAACTTTAATTTGGAGATTAATTACATGAAATGAAAGTATTTAGCTCCCAACTAAGCAAAATGTGTAAAATCTGGCTACTCGCATTTCTGCATTGGCATAGGATATTGTGATAAGAAGCTTACGCTCCAGCCAACTGCGTAAAAAGAAATTTCACTCAAACAACCCATTAATGCTTAAGCACATAGAACGCAGGAACGTATTTTGTATGAATTTGCCGTGAAATTAAAATTCACCTTCCACCAAGAAGTTATGTGACATTGAAATTAAATATTCTCACAATCATGAATGGCTTTCGTTATTTTTACATTCTCATTCTAATGAGAAGGTATTGGTTTTATGTAAAATTTGACATAGTCGGTTTTCATCAAATCTCCACGTTTTGAGACCTCCTGAGTCAGAAAAAACGATTTTTACGAAGGTGTCTGTCTGTAGTCTGTCTGTAGTCTGTCTGTCTGTCTGTCTGTCTGTCTGTCTGTCTGTCTATCTGTCTGTAGCCACGATAACTTTCGAAAAAATGATCAGATTTGATTGAGCTTTGGCACACTTTTTTATGGCCGAAAAATAGAGAACAAGTTCGTTAACCAGCTATTTTGGATGAAAATCCAAAAAGTGAGCACATTTTGAAAATTTTTGAGACCACTTTTTTTGAAGATTTGAAAATTCTATGTACGGTTATTAGTAGTACGCAAAATGACGAACAAAATATTCTCATGACTTTTTGTGATAAAAAAAAAATTACTGGAGTTATAGCATTTTCAAAATTCCAAAAAACAAACTAAAATGAACATTTTAAGCCGAAAAACGCACGATATGAAAAAAAGTCAAGAGGAGAAAAACGTTGATTCCTGAACACCCTATAATATTTTCATAACAACTTTTTGAATTTTTTGAAAAATAAAAAATTCAAATTTTGATCGCACAAAAAATTAATGAAAAATCAAAAAAGCCATTTTGCTGTCAAACTATGCAAGATACCAGAAATGATCATCTCACCAAAATTGTGCACCTAAAAAAGATCTACAAATTTCTTATCATTTACTTTTTGATATGACGCGTAGTTTTTATTTTATTCATAAAAAACAGCATTGAAAATAGAAAAATCAAATTTTCAGACGAATATTACCAGCTACGAAAAAATGACCGAAACAAAATTTGTTCATCCAAGGAAGAGGTACAAATTTATTGTGACTCATGTTTCGATAGGATGCGTGGTTTTTGTTTTATTCGCGAAAATAACATTGACAGTAAAAAAAATCAAATTTTTGAAAAAACAATGCAAGGTACGAAAACATATAAATGAACAAAAATTGTGCATTCAAAAAAGACTTACAAACCCGTAATCAATTTTTGTGGTAAGAATAAATTCAAAATGAAAAAATTAACTTTTTTGATAAACGGCACAGGCTAAAATAAAATGTTAACTAATAAAATTTGTCGCCTGAATTATATCATTACTTTTCATTTGAAATCAAATACAAATTTAGTAATTTGTATATGAAGAACATATAACACGAAGCACAAAGTGCGCGCTCAGTGTATTTACCAAATCGCACGCCGTAAGTGCGCTCAAACTTTTTTGTTTCTATCATACGGTTCAAATGATTTTCAAATCAAATATCGAGCGCGAAGCGCGAGTGTCTGGATGAGAATGTGTTCCTTAAGGTCGATAGAACCTTGAGTAAATAAAGTTCCTTTTCAGTCTGAAATAAAAATAAATTTAACAATCACTTAATATGTAGAGGTTTTGATAATTTTATAATATTTGCAAACAAACTTTTTCTTTTCATCGAAGTCGAACACGAAGTGCAAAAATCTAGAGGAGCCTAGCGTAAAGCGCAATGCAAATACGCCCGAGCGCGTAGCGCGAGGTGAATACATAATCGAGCGCGAAGCGCGAGATAAATATATGATCGAGCGCGAAGCGCGAGATCCAACAGTCGCGCGCCCTAGGCGCGCTCAAACTTGCGAGCGAAGCGAGCCGCGCGCGAAGCGCGCCATGAGAATGTGCCCGCGAAGCGGGCAGATTTTTTTATATTCAACTGTAGCAAGGTAATGCCTCAGAATTTCTATGTATTTCTTTTCTATTTTTTGTTTACAAATTTTCCCATTAAAGTATCTGTTCGAATACAAATTTTAAAATCGTTCTTTGATACATTGCAGTGCATCAAAACAGACTAGTTCATATCTCATAATTGTAATGTTTCTAGGGACTTTCTAAAGGATTAAAGATTGTATCTAGTCGATGGTCTTTATCATACCTTTTCAAATACACATTATCATTAAAGTCATGAAACCGAGTGAACCATATCCGCAATCACCCGTACATTGTTTATGTATTATATGTGCATTGTATTTTGTTGAGGCGAGATTTTGTCCTCTCCTAAAAATACATCCAATTACACTCATTAAATAATGTTTGTGTACTTTGTTGGAGGAACATATGGATGCAGCTCATAGCCGACCAGTATCGAAAAAAGCTGACTAAAAGTGTAAAAGGGATTTCACATTTTTTCTATATGTGTGACTTCCAGTCCTGGTTTTTTTTATCGCTAATTTCTAATTGCTGGAAACAATTTTGAAGTACTTATTTTTCAGGTGAGGCTTGTTTTCGTTTCACATTTTTTGAAAAAAAAAATATAAACTGGGGGAACGTTGGGCCATCCGGGGCAACTCTGACCAATTACGAAACTTTGTCAAAAACTGTAGCAAAAAAACAAACCTGTCTGAGAAGTCCTTTCTGGAAGCAAAAAAAATGACACGTATATATTATATAGTTGGTTAGAGGTACCACGGATGGCCCAGTGTTAAACCACTGCCGCTTGTGTCAGACACAAGTAGTAAACGGCCGTTTGAGTCAGCCGCAATTATTGACGCCTTATCCTCATTCACCGTTTGCGTTCCGATCGCTTCCGAGAGTTCGAAATACAATATCCAAATTTCCTATACCAAATTCTTTACAAAAAAAAAAACTAAAAACTGTTAAAAACAAAAATGTATTGATCCTAAAATAGACTGACATATTGAAATATATATATATATAATTACGTACTTATGAAAAAGTTTTTAATAATAAAACAAATTTGCTGATAATAACTTAAGCCCATCCTCAAAAAAATCAATGAAATATCATATTTTAACCATAATTTGAAGACCTCTACCTGATTATATACAGAAGATCAGTGTTCATTAAATCGTCAGAATTTGATTAATTAACATAACACATGTACCTGTTAGTATTTCTCAACAGTCGTTTTGAATGAAAACGATCAAATACGTGTCACTGTATATCAATAAAAAAAACATATACTTCGAAACCTATCATTTTCGCATGAGGTTAAATTTTCTAAAAAAAAAGTTTGATTAAAAATAGAATCGGTCGATAGAGCTTGACCATATCATAACTTCTGTAAATATAATAATGAATATTTGTTGTAAAAATAAATCCAATCAAAATCCTCGAGTTCAGATCGAGTTTTTCTCGAGTTTTCGGTTCCCTTCTTCAACACGTATCTATTTTTAATTCTATCTTGTGGATCATAAAACTACCCATTCCATAATACCTGTAACTAGTACCGCGTTGCGCAATAAATGCAGAGAATATTGCACAAACGCGTGTTTCGTCGTAATGTCTTTTAGCTGCTTTACCGCTGTGAATAACAAACTTCCTCTCACCACATTTACAGTTCTTCAGTTTTATGTTAAAATATTGCATTTCTAGAGAGTTTCAATAGACAAATATTTTTCACTCACTCTAGAACAGGAAGATTAGGTATTTATTATAATATTTATTATTACGGAATGATAAAATTCTAGTATTAATAAGCTTGAAGATTTTAAGTATATTAGTATGATAATTGTTGAATAATTACCATTTATAATTCCTATTCATGCAATGTGTATGTACATTTTCCTGTTTATATCGTGCTCTTCGTGCAACATTAATATTGCTCTAACGAAGTCGGCTTAGAAGAGAAGTACTTGAGAATTTGCTAATTGGAGAGAAAATGGTGCGCCAACAATATAATAATTCACAGCAGAAGTCTTGCCCGCAAAAGCCAGATACGGGGACTGAGCTTTAAGCAGTGAACTTTTCCCATAAAGTCGACGCTAAATTTCGTGGTTGTAAAACTTTTCATTCTCGCTGCACAAATTCATTCGATGCGGATTCACTCAGATTATGTAATGGATCACTAAAGAGGAAAACCTTCCTAACCATACTTCTAAACAAGATTTAATCATAAATGTATGAACAAACATTTAGAAAAAATCAGAAATGGATTAAAATCCTATGGTGTCTATAGTAGGGTCTTCGGTGCTTTAAAAGACTTAAGATGAGAGCTTAGAAAGACTCCAATTTTGTGAGCTCACTTGCGATAGAGAAGTCTTTTTCATCAATTCATCATAGAGAGTTAGGTAAAATAGGTTAAAACGTTTCCAAATTCTTCATGAAATATAAGACTGAGATAAAGGCATTTCAGTAGAGAGGTTTAACAAAAATATACAATTTTAAACATTTTTAGGATTTCTTAGGAAACCCTCATAATCTTGTGACAGCGTCTGTCCGTACTAACCTCGTCTAGAAAAATGATCAAGCTAAGACCTTAAGGTTTTTTATTGGCCCCAGAAAAATATGTTTCCTATTTGAAATCCAATTATAAGAAAAATAATAAAAATGAGAAATGTTTGGTTATTTAGACCCCTTTACTCAAAGCTTACCTTTTAGTCCGTTTCTCTTCGGGGCTGGCTGAAATTGAAGCTCTAGGCAATTAGAATTGATATATAAATACAATTGACTATGTTAGAGTTTTCTTAGCTTAAATCTGTGGATAAAAAATACGAAAAATGGGGATAATTGAGTTTCGTTAACGCAAATTTTTGATGCTTTTTGTTTAATCCAATTTTCTTTAGGGAATGCTCAAATTTTTCAGAATTGAAATAAAAAATGGATTTTGCTATGTTATATTTGTTTTTGTTATAAATTATTTGAAAATGAGAAAAATAAGAAACATTTCCATTTTTCAAATTTAATCCTATGAAATCCTTACTGGAGGTCACTTGCCGACCTATAAATTAGGGTATAGGAAGATTCCAGAACATTGTATAGTATTCTACAAGTTTCGAAAGTTTCCACTTCCAATATCAATGATAATATTTACGTACAAAATATTACATTGATCTTGAAAAACATCCCAGAATATTCCATAAAATTGGATAACATTCTAAAATGTTTCAGAAAAATAATATTCCGGATATTTAAAGATCACTCTAGAAAATTCCATGCAAAAATGTCTATAATATTCCTTATTATAAAAAATGAAGAACTTTCAGAAATTTGCGCAGAATTTTGTAGAAGAGAAAAATATTAAATAATTCTCAAAAAACTAAAATGTTCTATGCTGGTTATTGTAGAAAGTGCAAGCACAGTCTGTAACATTCTTTAATATTCTATAGATAAGTAATAAACATTACAGAACTTTCTAGGACATTCAAAAAAATTGTAGAAATTTCAAGAGATATCAGAATTGTAGAACATTTCCAGGTTAAACAATAAAACTAAACTATTCTCGAAAATTCAAGAATATTGCAAAGTATTCTCCAATTTTCAGGATTTTCCGAGAAAATCGTAATAATATTCTATTACAAAACTTTCCAGAATATTCCATAAAATTCCACAACATTCTAGTACGTTTCAGAAAAGTCTAATAAAAAACTAGAATTTTTTATTAAAACAAAAATTATGCGCTGAAAATTCGCATCAAATTTAATTCTTATACGGGTACTTTGGACTTCGGGTTGACTGTAAAGAAGCAGTTTTGAAAAAACTGATTTTTTCGCTACTTTTTAAAAATATTAACGGGATTCTGGTTCTCCTAAGATATTTAGCTCCTACTGTACTTTTTAAGATGTTTGACTTAACTTATTTGTAACTTATTTTCATAAAAATATATTGAATATCCTCTTTGAAAAATAAAAATTTTGAGTTTTCTCAAAAAGTGCCCAGCGATTCTTTTCATTTTTGGCTCAAAGTACTCGTGAGATACCCCAGAAGTTTAAACAGGAAAAACCGTGAGGTGTAATCTCTTTTGGGTTGCAGACAGTCCAGACTCTCCATGATTCTCTACTTCGTTCAAATCTACTTTTTTGATGAATTTCGATATAATTTGACCCCAGGAGATCAAAAATTCACTTTTTTTTTAATGTCCGCCTGTGTAACTTTTTTGTATTTACCATGTCTTTAAAAGCAACAGAACTATGGTCATAAAATTGAGAAGAATTGTAGCTCGAATTGATGTTCAAGCCTGATAAAATCTTGAGCTAGATTGACCAGTTAGACCTGGTTTTTTTGCTATAAGAAACTTTCAGAAGAACACATTTTTTTCTTTATATGAGAAAAACTTTTTCCATAATCAAAGTACAGCAATATTATATCTGATGTATTTTTTCACGTCCTCAAAACTCATCAATTGACTTATTAAAGAAACTTGCATGACCTTTCATGTCCTACCAATACCATATTTTAATTTTTAAACAAAATTATTTGCTTTGTTTATCTGAGGAAAACTTTTTTGATGAAAAAGTTGTTTGTTGCAGCAAAACACATTGTTTGGTCTTTTAATCAACTCACTGATTTTCTGGAAATAAGATTTTCGATATTATTCATGCTATTTTTTTTGTGATCGTAAGATGAGAACAAATAATAAAAAATCATCATCATAGTAGAAAAGCAAAACAAAATTATTAGTATATCCGTTCACTTACGACACTCTTTAAGATGGGCGGATTCGGCCCTTCACGAACTGATTTAAAAAATAAGGTTTTTCAAAAAACGCTATGCGGCAAGTCACACCTGCGGCATGTTACACTTGCGGCATGTCACATTTGTGGCATGTCACATCTGCGGCATGTCTCATCTGCTGCATGTCAAAACTGCGTCATCTCTCCCGCGCGGCTTTTCTCACTGTGAAATTGACATTTTTGCGGCATCTCTCACCGCACCCCTGTGACTGGCCAAAGAAATAATGTTGGTCAAACCCCTACCACTTTTCCAGTGTTTAGTGGGAGGCGGGAAGGAACCCCTGTGACTGGCCATAGAAATAATGTTGGTCAAACCCCTACAACTTTTCCAAAGTCTCGTGCAGGGGGCGGAAAGGCACCCCTGTGACTGGCCACAGAAATAATATTGGTCGAATCCCTTTCTTCTGGTGAGAGATGCCGCTAGGTAGAGATGCCGCACTTTTGACATGCCGCAGATGAGACATGCCGCAGATGTGACATGCCGCAGATGTCACGTGCCGCAGATGTGACATGCCGCAGGTGTGACTTGCCTCAGAGAGACTTGCCGCATGTGACATGAAATGGACCCCTTAGGATTAGGTAACTTAGGTATAATCTGTCTGTCGAACATAAATTAGTTAAATAAATGCCCGAGATATAAACCAAATGTACTTTTGAAGAGAAAAACTCACTAATATTACATTAAAATAAGTTGAAATTATCATTGCTTCTGAGGACTGTTGAGTTATTTTGAAGTCGGAACGAAAGACTAGTATTTGTAATTAATGAGAGATAAGCCCTATATTGCTGTCGATTACCAGTCTCCGACCAACTAATTACATTATTATTTTTTTGAAGTGAAAATCAAAACTCTGAGGATTAAGGATTATGCAAAAACAAAAATTATGGGATGGATAAAGCAAGAACCAAGGAAGGATATCCAAAAAGTTGGACGTCATTCGTTCATCGTGGGAGGTGAAATACTCGTAAGAAAAGTTTCAAAGTTATGACTAGTGAATATCCACTACTTTTCCTGTGCAGAAAATATTAAAGACTTATATTTGCATATTGGAAATATATTGAGATATCCGATCTGAAATTTTAAGGACATTAGTATCGAAGAATAAAAATGGTAGTCATTGCTTTTCTTCTGTTCATTCAGCGTATATAATTCGAGCAGAAAATTATTTTCACAGTGTATTTTAATCACTAAAAGAAAGATAGTAGAATATTTCATCACAATATGTTAAAGAATTCTAGCAGAAAATATTTTTATTTGTAAATCTTGAGTCATAAGGAATTTGATTTAATTTTCTTACTTAAACTTATTGGCTTAAATAAAATTAGCGTTTTTGTTCGGATAGAACATTTCTGTCGAAACGAGAATATAATATATTTCCAGAAAATTCTTTCCTCATATTAAATATAGGGAAAAGGTGTCCACAGTTGTTCGATGTGTACACTGCGCGGTGCACATCGTCTGTACCTTGAAGGTATTCTAAGTGCAGAGAGGCACAAAGGTCACCGCTTTTAACTTTTCAGCAAAGATATGTGAGCGTCCCCATAAACAGGACCCTAACGGTCGGTATAGAGTTACATATAACCGTATAAATTCCAGGCGTTTTAAACCCAAAACAAATCATTTAGGTTGAAAGCGAGTCACCGGGGCATTTTTTAATTTGGAATTTCGACAAACCGCTTTCGATAAAAACGCATCTAAACTGGGCGAGTGTCATAAGGGAATGTATAGTACTTTTTCTTCGAACATGAAATACACCCACCTCCGGTTGATTTCGGGACATAAGTATCGTGACAATAGATTTAGTATGGATCCTAGTATCATCCCCTACTCAAATCCGAAAATAATAATTTTTTTCACTCTGAGCTATAAAAACGCGAATATCTTCTAAACTTTAAAGGGTCATAAGTCCGTAAGGGTCATAAGGGATCAAACTTCTCAGGTTCATTAAAAATGAGCATCTATACGAGTTTAGAGCTTTCTGACTCCCTGTGGGCACCTTTCCCCTACTCTGATTTAGTTCATGATTTCATAACTATAAACTTCTCTCCGCGTTCTACTATCTTTTTATTAGCTTGAAAGACAAAGAATTTATATCTTTATTAATTCATATGTACGAGTACAATTTCCAGTGAGATAACTGATCATTTAAATTTTATTACTCTAATACATAAGATACAGCATTTTAACTACCGCAGTTTCACTACCGGCTTTCCGCACTGATAACTTATTCACATTTAAAGTTGACAGTATTGTAATGAAAATTTTCCATATAAGTTAAAAATTTGGTTAGGTACTTGCCACATGTTTATCTAGATTAATCAAATGGTCAAGCTTTTAGTGTTTTTTACTTTTTTACATAAATCTACTTTCTAATATAATTAGATCATTTTATAATTTTTCGATATGTAATGTTTATAAGTTTTGAAATTCTAATTAGAATTTTCTAAGGTTTTCTAGAATATTCTGAAATATTTTTGAGCCTTCTAGAATATCTCAGAGTTTTCTGAACATTTTTCTATTTCCAAAATTGTTTGTCAATTCTGAAGTTTTCTTGACATATCTAGAATATTCTCGAATGTTTTCGAATGTTTTAGCATTTTTGTCATAGAATATTCTACTATGGTTTGGAAGAAGCTAAAATCTGAAATCATCTGTAGTAGTATTCAATAAGATTCTGTACCATTGTAAAGCATTCCGGATTATTCCAGAATATTTCAAAAGGATCCACATTTTTAACAGTATTGTAGAATAATACTCTGAAAAATACCAAAACATTTCAGAATATTGTAGAAAATTCCAAGTCATACCAGACCACTACACAATATTCCAGAAAAGTTGAAAACATTTCCGTATTTATTCCAAATAATTTTATCAATATGTATTCCCACTTCACGGTCGTGAGACGTGGCCATAGGTGTGATTGACCGCGGTTCTACTGGGAGCCGGTGTCATTTTCATAGATGCCATTTGCTCCCTGTGGGACCCTGCGGTGGTTGTTTACCCTTTTTTTGAATTATTATATATATATATATATATATATATATATATATATATATATATATACAATATATGTATTCTGATAATATTCGAATATTATATCAGAAGATTCAAGGTTCTTCAAAAGGGTTGTAGAATATTCTAGTAAGTGAAATACTTGTGAAGAGTACATTCATTAAATATCTTGAAAATGAAACGTCAAGGAGATTCCACTTACTAAGTTAATTCGATTGGCGACGTACGTCTTCCCACGACTGGGCATGAAAAAGTGGCGACGAATTTCTGACACACAGTTTGGTCTTCTTACTATTACTTTATGGTTTTGGCACATTTCATACGGATATTCATTATTCGTACATATTGTCCTAAATAAACCGCACAGCTCATACAAAAATTGTCAATACTATAAATTAATGGTACTCGACGTGTCGCGTCGGGGGTGTCATAAACAATCCGTCACCTACCGTCAAAATCACAACTTAGGCAATGAAGATTGTGCTAGCAATAATTCATGAAATGACATGACATTGATGTTCAGTTTGCCTTTTCGTGATGAGCTGCAATGCATTAGCGACCTAATTAGCCACTCGCCCTGATTACACGCTCGGAGTGGAGAACTTCCCGAAGTGCGGCCCGGACGGTCGCGCTAATTGCTTCTGACGAAGATGGTCTTCCATAAAACCGACAGAACGTGTACACAAACAAACTTGGCTTACTTGGAGTCGCAAAGACTGGTAGAGCTAATTACTACCAAGCAAAAAGCAACCGAAACCTTGATAATCCGCTTTATACAAATTGCGTGCAACCACCTCAAAACGAAAGTATATAAAGCATTAGGGGAAACTATGCATGAGTACACGGAGAAACTTTTGGTTACAAAATTTGATATTATGATATTTTTTTATACGATAAGAAAATAGCAAGCTATAATATAGCGTCACGATTGCAAACATTACTATTGTCAATATTAAACTGTGAAGTTACTAAGTTTATTAAAATATAATAATAAATAAATGAATAAATAACTGTAATTATACCGAAAGAAAGTTTCTATAATCCCTAGAAAAGACTGTGAAGTTTACAAAACAAAGTAGGAATGACAGTCTTTCGATGTGCATTCTACTTATTTCTAATTTTTCCTGTAGAAAAAATAATAAATAATAAAAATAAGTTCTTATTCACTATTTTATATATAGTTACAATTTTTTACTGTGGACAAACGCGGGATTTCAAATAGAGCGCTTGCCATTCCAGAAAATGGCACCCGCTCCCGGGGAAATCACGGTAATGTTTAAGCTGTAATCACGTCTCACAACCATGAGATAGGTTGTTACAGTCTGCAATGGACGCAATACGACGATACAGGAAAGGCCTCGTGCACCCTGAGGACATGGAGAGACCCAAACATGACAGAATATTCTGAGTATAACCGTCACAACTCTCTCATAAGGTCCTTACACCTCTCTTCCCTTTTTTTCTCCTTAACTGTGATACTCTCGTCGTCTGATGCCCAAGATTCGATAACGAACATAGTTCGTTTCTGGAAGTCAAGGAAAACTCTGTCAGGCCTCGAGTGAGCGACAGAAACAGTTGTCGAGAATATGTAGTTCCAGTCTATTCGGCACTTCTTATTTTCGGAAAATTTACTCTATTTCCCTAGGAGCGTTTGGCGGAGCGGTATTAGGAATAATGCCTTAAGAGTGACAGAAATGATAATGAAGAACTCTTAGTGCCACATTGTGCCTTTGGATGTATGTCCTTTCCGCATGAGTTGGACAAATAGATAGTATGTGTCGCAAGTGCTCGCTCTGATGACACGCTTTGCAGCTATCATCGGGAATGTCTTGGCTCAAAATGTGGCGACGGCATGATAAAGTAGACGTTAGCTGATACGGCGTCAAATGCATTTTGCTTACCCCAGATATTTACGTCAAGACCAAGTGTTTCAGAAGCCTTCTTCGCTACTTTTGTACATAAATGCTCCGTTACTCACTTCTGCGTGATTTATGACCATTTCAAGAACAGGGTCTCGTTCATTTACGACTATATGTGCTGTACCCAGAATGACCCTGTTGTAAAAACATTAGAGATTTAGTGATCCGTGACCACCTTGACAGCATGACATGTACACTCGCGGAACGGACCACTTCAGGGGCAAGCTTGCGTTCATGTGCATAACCTTCCGTGACCCGATGTCGAGCGATCCTTCATCCACGGAACCACCCTAAATGAATAGAGTAGTACCAGGACGGCGAGCATGTCCGTTTCAGGCACTTTCTTCCTTGCCGACAGTTCGAAAGACCAAATCTGTCGGGTAATACGTTTGTATCCGCATCGGAGAGCATCCTTCATATATGTAACGGCCTGAATGGGGCTCTGTAGCACGCCCATGTATGGATAGGTCTTTTCAGCGCTACAATGTCGTATAGCGCTCCTGTGGACGAGCTCAGAGTCCTTGGAAACGCCAGTATGTCGTCCACGCTTCAAATGAATCTTAACGCGTTTTTCTAACGCAAACTCCATTCCAATCTCCCGTGTGTTCTTCTAGACAATCCTCAGCTCTAAATTCAGGTGCTCTGCATTTCTGGCATATATCCTGAGATCATCCATGTGAAATACATGAGTGACCTTGTGCTTTCGATATCCAGGTTTACCGCAGAAATACTCTTGGAAATCGTGAAGAGCGAGAGATAGTGCAATAGTGTGAGGCAAAAGAGGAGAGGACGTATGGTGTCGCCCTAAAAGGTGCATCTCTGAAAGATGACGCTGTTAATCGTCACACGATGTTTTCCAGATAAGACAGTAAATCTAGTTTTTCAAAGGGGCATCAAGCTCTCTGCGTATCTCACTATGTGTGCATGAACCTTCAAGCTTTCCAACTGACAGGTGATAAGTCTTTGAGAGATTACATCGAAAGCTTTTCGGTAGTCAATCCAGGCCATCGACGGGCAGCGCTGGTAGGATGCTGCGCCTTTGCAGACGCAGCTATCGATGAGAGCAGGTCCTTCCGACAACCTGCTACGCCTTTCTATGAATCGCGTTGTTTGCACATTTCCCGCCACATAAGGTCCAATTGTCCGAACAATCCTATCATTCAGGTTAGCTGTGAAGATCTTATACAGCGTATTCGAACAAGTTATTGGCCTGTAATTCTTATCTTTAGACAAGCTGCCCGTCTTCGGGAGAAGCACTGTACGTCCTTCCAGCAGCCACTCCAGAATAGGCTCTTCCGACTTTATAGTCCGGGAGGCAGCGACATAAATGTCCGGGTCATTTTCGCTAACTTCATTTTTTTTGTATGACTTATGCACCTAATACGTAACTCTAATATGAACGTCTTCCGTTTTTTACCTGTTTGAAAGATGATCATTGATATTGCAAATTTTTAAAAGACCAGCACAATCATAATATTTATATAATAAATTTTTCATTTAATTTATTTTGAATTTGGATGATAACTGTACGGCAAATTTAAACGTGAAAATCGAAACTTAAGTAAATCGATGAAATGCGATAAAATGCTGTTTAATAAATATCTATGGAATGAAATTAATTTTTTACAATGCATTTAAGCGGTGAATTCGATCGTAGGGTATTTACACTTCTAATAATGAAGGTGAGTAAATTTAAAAGCATGCAATATATATATATATATATATATATATATATATATATATATATTTTATCGACATTTTTATGAAGCTTCTTATAGAATATTAAAAATTGACTTTGATGTTAGTGACTTTTAGATTTATTATTTACATTTATAATATATGATATTATTTCACAATTAGTAATTTACAACCATTCTTCGATATCATATTGTTCAATCGAATCATTAGTTTCATCAATTGTAAAACCGAAATCCTCAATATCAGAATTATGGATTTCATCTTCTTTGGTCCGATTGATCTTGAGCATCTTGGCTGTTTTCTTTATCTGTAAAGAAGTTCTCATACTGATCTTTCTTTCAGGAAGCCAAATAAAAGTTTGTGAGCACACTGCGACGCCTTTTAAAATTGCCGCGCCGAAAATCTATGGACTGGCCCTCGGCTTTGTATTTTTCGTATATCGTAAGTGTACATTTCCTCGAAATTGTCTCTTAAATATATTATACACAATTAATTTTATTCCACAGTGTTTTATCAAACAGCATTTCATCGCATTTCATCGATTTACTTAAATTTTGATTTTCACGTTTAAATTTGCCGTGTAGTTATCATCTAAACCTAAAATGAATTAAATGAATCATTTATAATATTAATATTAACATTGTGCTGGCACAGCATTGTAGCCGTGGCACTCGCTCACGCTGCATATCGAGCGCATCTTTATCGGCTTGGAAGACGACCTTTGTTGTGTTTTGCACATGGAAGACTATTATTTTTATCTTCCATACTATAAAAATAAGCATCATACTCAGTTTCAGCGTAGTGTACCAAGTTTCATGCAACCGGCTATGCATTTTTTAAATTAATCTTCTGAGCGAATTGCAACCCCTGTTGTACAACTAGAGTGGAAGACGATGATTTTACTGTTAGATATCATTTGAATATCTCATACTCAGAAAATAAAGCCGCCGAAATTTAAGAACGTGATGGGAACGCCCTAAAAACGTTTCTTGGTCTAATGATGTTCTTCAACGTTTGTGCCCACTGGGTAGATCGCTTTGTGTCCTCAAGACACACGAGGGTTTTGCCGCTCTGTCGTTGTGATTTCATCGTGCCCTGTGACCACCAATCTCACGGTCGTGGGACGTGGCCATGTGTGTGATTTACCTCAGTTCTACTGGGAGCCGGTGTCATTTTTAGATGGCAGTTGCTCCCAGTGGGATGCTGCGGTGGTTGTTTAACCCTTTTTTTAATTATACGTATATATATATATATATATATATATATATATATATATATATATATATATTACAGTTGCACACATTATAAATTATATACATTGGACTTTCAATTTGACATCTACTACGAAGCTAAAACGGTAGCAGAACGGAGACGTTTTCCTGTGGTAAAACAAATTACGATATTGAGGAATTTGATCATCCTCAAGACTCTCGACGCATATGACGCTATTCAGTAGTGAATTTCCTATTTTAAATGGGAATTTTCGCGCACTGTATCGAGGTAGCTTTCCTCTTATTGCACCTTCGTATTGAGAATGGTAATTTTTCTAACCTATTTTGCAATTTATGTTATCTGAACTGCTAGTTATTGCAACCACGGTTTTATTATTTATTTTATGAATATCACTTTTTCCTAACTTTAATTTGCTATCAAAAATATAAGTCTTTCCAACTTTAAATTGCAATTATTGAGTTTGAAGTGCATTTATAATTGATATGGAAAAAGTATTTCTTCGTATCGCTGTGACAATAATACCGTTTTTCTAGTATATCCTAACATGCCATAGAACTCTTGTGAAAATAAATATTATAATACCAAATTTTGTAATCAACAGTTACTTCGTGTAGATTACTAACATTTCTAAATTTTTTATATAGGAAATTGATCCGTTGAGGAAATGGAAAGTTAGCACAGTAGCACGAACATCGCATCAGGCTAACTCGAAACTCCAATCCTTATGCGTGTGTTACCTATCGCTTACGAGCTCTTCAAACTACATTTGAACGTAATGTATATTGAGCTTGGGAATAGCCTAATCAATTCCTGGCATCATTGACTTCAATGTTTCACATAAAAACTAGTATTGTATAAAAACTCTTTCCGGATTCACCTGTCAGTCAATCAGTCCAACCGTCGTTGTCACCTGTCATTGAATCCCTGACTCCGGACCTGCTCCATTACAATTCAAAAATATATCTAGTAGTCCCGTCAGCCCTTTCTTGCCAGTTCAAGTCAGTTCAGTTTAGTTAGTTCAGTCAGATTCAGTTCAGTCAATCATCATGCGTTTAGAAACTCAAGTGTGCATCAAGTTCAGTTACCCAGATAACAATGCATGCGGACGCACATGGGCGCATGTCGTGCAAGTACGATGTGTCGGCAACAATGCAAGCACAGTGACAGCACGTTCTGCGGGTAATAAGTAATCCCGCATAGTGCCCGCACACGGTCTGCATGATATGCAGCACAGCGTGCGTCTATCATGCTCGTCAGGTACTTAGGGCAAAATGTCGGCATATAGCGTGCAGTAAAGAGTGCGGCACAAAAAGCGCATTATTACTAAAAACATAATATAGCAGTTGTGTAAAAATAAAACTCTGATCAAATTCGGTTCATGCTCTAAATTTTTGTTATTTTCCAAGTTTATTTTACAGACAAAAAGTCGAAATAAAAGTGAATAATTATTCTTGTTCAAATTAAATAAACATTTTTTTTGGGGTTTGGTTCGGAAAATGGTTCACTATTTTTTACTATATTTACTATATTCAGATTTAAAATGATCGAAAACAAGTTCTTCAAGTGTACATTTTTAATTGTTCTACTTCTGAGATTTAAGTTCTTAAATCTCAGAAGTAGAACGATTAAAAATATGCAACTTGAAAAACAATTAAAAGTTATTAACTGGAAGATTCAAAAGTATAGTGTTCTTCAAAATCCCTTTGTTTTTTAACAAAAGTGTTGAATAAACGTTCTGTGTTGAATAATTTAGATTGTTCGCAATAAAAAATTAATTTTAGATAAATATATATTTCTCGCGAATACATTATTTAAGAGGTAGCAGGAATAATTTTGTGTATGTCGCTTTTGGAATAAACACCTGTTGCATCATCAGTTGTGAAAGAACAACTGTCAACACAGGAGTCTATTCTTAAAAACGTCATACAATGTTTCCTGTTACTTTTGTTATTTTTAACATCTTGTTTTCAATAATTATAACTCAAAACACGTGCATGCTAGCACGACGCTGGCACGCACGTGCCGACATGCGTGCGACGCATATGAGGACACATATTTCTGCACTCTTGCCCTCACATCGTGCCGATCGGTCGACACGCGTGCAAACACCATGCGGGCAAGGTGTGAGGGAATTGTTATCTGGGTAAGTTCATCATAATCAGTGTAACTAACAATGTTAAAGTCACAAATGTCAAGTGGTATATTCTCTTCACAGGGTTGAAAATATCTTCGTTAGAGGATATTTTATGCGAAATTTAATGAGCATTCCATCGGTTATTTAAAAAAGTTTCTCGCTCCTTTTTTGAATGAGGAATGACTAATCACGTTTTAAAGTCAGTAGTGACTTTGAATAGTACTCGCGCTGGTCGTGCCGACAATTTTCTGCGGTAGTGTATATCTTTTTATTATATTATACACTAGAAGTATAAAATTATAAATTATGTCTTCTTACAAATAGTGACTATTCAGTTAAAAAAAAAGGGATTTTCTATTTGAATTTCGCGGCCTATGTGATTGACAATAGAGAAGGGAAGTCGATAGGGGGTTTGTTGAAATCAGAGAACGACGTTTCTCAGCTCATTTCACACAGGTTTACGAGGTATCGGCGGGAATGGAGTAGTGCGAAGCAATCACGAGAGACGAGGGTGATTCTAGCACGAGAGAACTGTCTTGTTCGACCAATATTGGCTAGCCCGTCAATCGTACATTGCGCTCTCTCTCCTTTTGTCGACGCTTTGAGAGCGTGAACTTTCAACCTGCATTGATAACCCCAACCCGATCCAGGATCCACGATATTAACCTTCCATTTCCTCACCAATCTCACCCAGACATCCAGGCTAAAAAAACTCTACCTCTTCTGAACTCTTTCTCACTGTCTTCGTGGGTGTCAAGTGGAAATAGTCGATTATTCACTGAAGAGTTCGTGTTTTAATGGAAGAATACCTTTTTGGTTAAAACTTTGGACGATAAGGAAATTATGTTCGAAAGTCAAATACATTATAATTGATTTATTTATTAGTATGGGTTATTTAATTCCTACATGCCAAGTGATATATCGATTCTTCATTTATATCATAGGAAAAGAACAGAAAATATTTCCTGTACTCAAATTGATATTAATGAATCCAAATTCTACTCAGCATGAAACATAACACATCTAATTTTTTCAACACAAATTGAAAAAGTCTATGAAAATCTATTCTATTTGCTCAAGTTTTAACTTTTTACACACACCCGTAATCCTGCAGTTGAATAAACTTCCAAGATCTATATTTTCCTTATAAACCGTGGAGAGAAAATGTTCCGGACACGTGGTTCAGTGTACGCTGCATTCTGTAGTCCCTCACAGTCTAATATAATCCGTGACCTTAATGATAAAATTTAATAAACCCCTCCAACACGGATAAAATTTGTTCAACGAGTTTTACACGACTTTTCTGCTAAACTCAAAACAAAGGAACATCGTGATAAGTTTTTAACTTAGTTTCACGATAATTCAGTTTTAAAGATTTTAAAGATAAAAATAGATAATTGAAAAAAACAGGAGAGTATTTCATTTTTTCGGGGTGCATTTGTGCACGAAATTTTATGAGTGGAATGAGTTTTTTCTTTTTCATTTGAATATTTGATAGACAATTTTATCAAACAAACAACACGGAATATGGAATCTGTATTTTAACAATGAAACTGTTAATCATGAAATCTTTATTATTCAAAATTCTAAAAAGTTAAATTCTTAAGAGTGAAATTTTAAAATACTCTGAACATTTTTCTAATAAAAATAAAGGAATGTTTTATTTAAAAGGTAAATTTCAGACTTTTGTAAACTGTCTATGATTTTATTTTTGACTCTCTAGACTTTCTAGCTTTTTTGTGTGTCGTGAAGCGTGCTAAAGCTTGTTCGAAGTCGAAAATATGAAAAGGAGATCTTAAAAAATATGTCTGTACTCTTTATTATTTCAACTTCTTATTTTGTTTTCAATACACTTTTATTAGTGGAAAGACCTCGGATCTTAAAATCATTTTTTAAAAGCCAACTGGAAAAAAGTAATTTAAGAAACTAAAAATGACTTTCTAGACAATATGTTGCCACTATGCTTTTGATTGCATAGACTTATTAAAGTTTGAACTGTATTTTTATTATTCAACTACTCTCAGATATTAAAAGTAATATTTCAGTTCAGCTAGAAAAAGGTAGCCAAAAGAAAATCTAAAACTCAGTATTTTATATATTTATGTAATTTTTAAAATTTGTATATATTTATAAGTTCCTAGATTTATCAAACTTTTTCTGACGTTGCGACAAGCCTAAGTCTTCCCTGGTAAATAAATGTCTTCACCTGTATCCCAAAGGAAATGTCTTCATCTGTATCCCAAAGGAAATGTTTTTCCTGAGCATCTTGTCTACTAAAATAAAAGACTTCATGGAGCAACTCTTTCTTTATTTCCAACACCTTGCAAGTAGGGAAAGAGATGCTCGTGAAAGGCAGTATTTTCGGAGAAATTACTAAAGAAGGCTTGCCCGTTGTATGCTTGTTCCATCTTCATTTTTTCGATCTACCCTAATATGTTCCTTGATTCTTCGGCATAAAGAAGGTTCAAGTCCGATGGCCAGGTTCAAAATAATTGAAGAAAATAATTTACAAACAACTTTCAAAAGAATGTTAAGAAAGCAAAATATAAAGAAAGGTAATGTTTGAAAAATGTTTTTAGCACGAATATGTCGACATCTTTTTTTATATCAAACAAAAAAAATATTTACCCAAAATCCGATCAAATTTTATGTCCTATTCCAAGTTAAAAATTAGCATAAAACAAGTTTAAAACCAAAAGCTAGATTATTACAAAATGTTACAGAAAACCATGTAAGGATGGACTGGGCCAATCACCAATCATTGCCAGTGTATGCTATAGCAATAAGTATCTTATTGTATGAAAATTCAAATTATATAAATTTTTAAATACTGCGACGTTAGATATTAAAAATCTCAATACCTCACTCAATACCGAAATTCATCAACTTTCTTCTAATGAAAGGCAAATGAAGTGCCACTTGCTGTTCTCTATTTTTTTTTTATACCATTAAGCCATTTCCCTTTCGGCGAGCCTCAAGGGGTAAGCGTGACACTACCCGATTCGGGTAGTGTTTCTAGGTGGATAGTTTCTTGTAGTAAATAACTACAAGTGTGGGCTCACCACACCCACCACCGCCAACAGCAACGTAGTAGTATCAGACGGTCACCCATCCAAGTACTAACCGCGCCCAACACTGCTTAACTTCAGTGATCTAACGGGAACTGGTGTTTCCAGCGTGGTATGGCCGTTGCCATAATATAATAGCGATATCTATAATATATAATATCTATAATAGCGATAAATAGCCGGCAATGTCAGGTAATTAAATAAATCGCAAGCGATGCGATTGCTAGGTTTAGCGCGCTAGCGTGCTTTACTTGATAAATCATCAATGTCGTTAATTAAAAACTTTAATCATCTTGGGTGTGCGGCCCTTGGTGGGTAAGTTTAAAGTTGCGACGCTCCAGCGACTTATGGCTCTTGGCTAACCCAACTGCGATACAAGCTCGTCATTATATTCAAGCTTGTGTATGTAGTAGTTCGCTATAAACTATTACTCAGGTCAAAAATAGAAGATTCTGTATATTTTACCGCAAGTGGAATCAGCACTCCTGCATTTCGTAGTAGTTCTTTTTAATGAAAGGGGCAGAAACAATTATGCTTTCAATTTAAATATTAAGTAGTGTCTTCCAAGCAGAATATGGGGCTTTTTAAATTTACAAATTTAACGAGAAAGCTATGTAAAATATAATAGTCGTGGAAAAAGTGCACAACGGAATGCGTAACGTTATTTTTTCTGAAACTGATTTCATACTTACGATTTTTAAAATAAAACTGTAGCCGTATAAAAAGGCTTTCACAAGTTTTAATTAGATTCAGAAAAGTGAAAAGTGACTTCAAACTGCAGATAGGGCTATTTTCATTTGGAGGACCGATTCCATCATGACAGGTTTAATATTAAACCCCTCGCGAATCGATGGCGCCTGAAGCACGCTAGAATTTTTACGAACTCGACTGTGCTTCGAGAGGAGGCGATCCGTATTTCATCAAGATGCAATCGGTGAGTTTAACTATAAATGGGCAACACATGCACTACCACGAAAGTTATTTTCAATTTCAGATACCGCTGCAAGCCGAAACTTTGGTTCCCATTCCCTTGGATAAAATCAGGTAGAAACTCTTGAATCGAAAAACCAATGGTAATTTCTGCTTTCCAGAGCTATCGTTAAATATCAAAACAGTTTTGCGGGAGTTTTTATTTTATTTTATGTTCCAGAAACTGTGGATTTGATAAGGTAATGGTGAAGGTCCGTTATGTGAATAATAATAACCGAAATTTTGTAAATAAAATGGCAAAATATAATTTTAAATCAGAAAGTGAATAGATGAATTAGATAACAATGACAATAAAATTTAGCAAGGTGAAAAGCAATATCTAAATTAAATCAAAGCATAACCTATTCCAATCACACATGTGACGTCATTATTAAATTTAAGTAAATATAACATTTTTTTGATGCATATAAATGAAATTTGAGCAATGAATATATAAAAATCCGAAGCGAACTTCTTGAAAACAATTCGCTTCCTGTGCACTTGAAGTATACAATATAGTCGATATAGTAGTCAATATGTATCAAATTTCCTGAAAAAGAAGGAACAAAAAATAAAATATAAAATTTTGAATATATGGAATTATTTCCTTATAGAATTTCCCATTACAATAATGAAAAACTCAAGAATCGTTCTAAAAGAATACAACAATTAAGTTTCTCCGCAGAATATTTGATAATGTCAGAGTATGGATTACTTGAAGAAAAATAAGAGTTATTGGAAGTCAGATGTTAGGAAATTCAGCTACTGGAAAAAATTACTTTAAATGTTCACAGTAAATAAAATCGAAAAATTGTTTAAGAAAGAAAAAGATTTGGAAATCAAACACATTTTTGTGATGCCACATAATAATTTTAAGAAAAGCTTCTACCGGACAATCCATCCAGATCAAGGCTCTCATGTGGGATCCACCACACTGATAGAAATGGACACGCTGATTTAACCATACGATCGTGGGTTGAAAAATTATGAGTATATTTATAATATAATACGTGTAATTGACTCACAAAGAGTATGAAATGCACTTACTGAAATATGATAAATACAAATTATTTATATTTGTGGTACAAGGCCGTAATATATGTGTTGCTATTATATGACATGTGTAATTCTATAAACATTTACCTGAGCGAACTATCTCGAAAATGTTGTCATTTAGCAATACCTTTTGAATGACTGATTTACCCGACTCGGTTTGTTTTCTTTACAACAAGCGCATCTCACTCGCGCCTGCGCGTCTGCCTTCATGAGCAACAATAATTGGTTGGCCAAAACACACATCCTGTATGGCTGTATCTATACCAGCAATAAAATAGGGTTAATCTAATCATAAATATTGTTGTACCATCTATTTATTTCTATCAGTGCAGAATTATTTACATACATAATAGAAAATTGTAATAATTTTAACAATCTTCGAAAACTGCCTTCTTCTATAGTAATCAAATCGTAATGCGTTCTTTGCGTATTCAATACATGGTAATACATCGATCCCAAAATTCTGCGTCATCTTAAATACCGCCATGATCATCTATTATCAACGATTCATGACCTGCTGAGCTTCTTTTCCATTGAATTAATTGTACGGATGATTGCGGTTTGCACATGGTGCACTCACTCTACACGAAAATATCGTTTGATTGGGCGTAGGGCGCCTACTGGAGCTTCGTCGATTTCTTCTTCGATAATGTGGAAATTCTACCTCGCCTCAAAGCAGGGATGCATCGAGAAGTTCGGCCAGATGTACGAAACAAATTACAGATTGAAATAAAAATTAATTAAAACAATATGCATATTTAGAAAATTATATTTAAATCATTATTTTTAGTACCAAGTCATGAGCTTGAGGTTGTCCCAAAACTTTGTACTTCAAAAATTAATTATTACTCGAAACATTAGACGAAAATAGAGCTTCAATTCGTGCCAAGGAAGTACCTTTCCAGTATTCTTCTACTGTATCCCATGGACCTAAATTACCCATCAGCCACTGCAGTTTCTCTTATATCGTTTTCTTCGAAGCTATAAGAATTAACAGGTGTTATAAGGTACCTCTTTTTCCAAAT
The DNA here is from genome assembly GCA_932195095.1 of Andricus curvator. NCBI lineage: Eukaryota > Metazoa > Arthropoda > Insecta > Hymenoptera > Cynipidae > Andricus > Andricus curvator. The sequence goes on from CAKNYM010049049.1 coordinate 90,369, forward strand.
TTAAACTGATGGAGAAATTGCTCACCCTCATTCATTTGTGTCGACTTCAAAATATTTCGAAAGCTTTAGTTACTATGGAAGCTGGCTTTTTCTCCCTTTTTACAATAACATTGTTTTTTCTAAACTGTAGACCAAACTTATTATCTTTGTCGAACAATTTACCCTTGGCAAATATTCGTTTAACCGTGACGATACTTTTGTAGACGGGAATATAATAAGTCGTCGTTTCCTCGTTAGGAAATTCTTATTCAATTAGATCCGCTATTTCAATGAATGTTGGTGTACCTATCCTGAAACAGTATTGTTTTTATTATTAGATACCTATACTATAGAGTGGGTAACAAACTTGTTTTAGAAATCGAAAAAAATACCATGCCTAAAAATAGTGCATTGGGAACCCATGCCTTTTTTTTTAATTTCAATTTTTTAAAATATTGTTAGGGGTGTCCAGAGTCTTCTCAATTTTTCCAGATCTTGGGATCACGAGATCATTATGTTTTAGCTGCCCCTGTAATCAACTTTTATTTTTTGCGCCCACGAAAACGTCTAGAAAAATTGTTTGAAATACTAAAAATTGGATCCAATTTCACTCTAGTGTTGATCACCTAGATGTCTTGAATTGTTTTGAGTTAATTTTGATCCCAAGAAAATCCTCAAGTATCAAAACCATTTCTTTTAGATGTTTTCATGGGCGCAAAAAATTAAATTTAATTGCAGGTGTATATTAAAACATAAGTATCTCGTACAGAATACTATCCTAAAATGTGGAAAATTTAAGAATAGACTATAGACACCCCCCAAAATATTTGTAAACAAATTTTAATTCAAAGAAACCTTAAAACTTTGCAGATAATCATTTTTTAAAACCTTGTCCGGCCACGTGCGTTAACTACATTCAAATTGATCTAATACCGCATTCAGTGAACTTCATGGGGACCCCAATGCACTACTTTTAGGCATAGTACTGTTTGCGATTTCTAAAACAATTTTTTACGACCCACCCCTCTATATTATTTACAATTTTTGAATAAAACTCTTAATAACTATCAATACAATATATTTCTCCAATTTTATAAACTTATTGTAGGGAAAAACTTAAAGTCCATTTGAATAATGCTAAAATAAAATAAATGCTTAATTACTTGTATTCTGGCGAATTCAAAATTTCTGCTTCAATTATGCATTCGCATAAGTTATTTCGAATACTGTCCGACAAGTAGTCATTGTCTTCATAAAATTTCTTCGCTACTATTCCAGCCGTTTTGTTTAGTAGAAAATTTCTAAAATTAACGTGTACCGCATTTTCTTTTACATTTGGAAGAATGAAAGTCTTTTCGGAATTACTTGATGACGCTTTTTCTATATCACCATCAACTTGTGCTGTCAACGTGGTGTTACTAAGCTTATCCAATAAGAAAAAAGTGTGTAAAATTGAGAATGATGAAAATGATAAAATGAAAATTAGGAAAAATTAATTTTTAATTCAAAAATTGATTGTACTTCAAAAACATATTTGGAAATTCAATATCTAACCTCTTTGGTGTATAGGCTCGATTCCTTCTGGCTGAATTATGACGCGCGATTTTTGAATGAAATCGTCATGATTAGTCACATCAATGCTAATGACCTGAAAACCGTTAAACTATTTATACAAATTGGAGACAAAACTTCCCGCACTTCAGCTTCAAAAATGATGAAGAGCAAAATGCTTCTAGATCATTTTCCGTCTCCGAGGGATCGTTTATAAATCACGTAATGCGTTTTTCTTTTTTTTTCTTCATATCTTTTCGTCTTTTTTTCACTTAAGGGAAATTCTATTATTCTGCTTATAAAAAGTGTATTACGCAATATATAAACGATCACCATGCACAAAATCTGAAAATCAGGTTGGTCACAGAAACGCGAGGTGAAAATTCTCAGTTATTTTGCGTTTTCGTGTTCCAACTTTCTTACCTAAAATCTAAGGGATGAATTTTCTTTGTTTAGATAGTCAGTCATTGGTAAAGAAAGTTTCATCTGCCTAGATCCCGGAGAAGGTAGTTTAGTTTAGTTTCAACCCTCAAGTTTCGCCTTCTAAATGACGGCTTTCCCCGGCAGCTAGAAAGATGAATCTTTTATTGCAATTATTTAACATGAAAATTAAAAAAATGAATGCCTCGGATTTTAGGTCTTGGAATAGAATTAGATTAAAAAACTGCACAATTTTTCGATTTTTAGAGACCTAAGGGTTCAAAGAGACAATCTCACCGGCGGTTAGGGCGATGAAACTTTTATTGCAATTGTTTGCCATTATAACAATCAAACAAATTCATGACTTCGATTTTAGGTTTTTTAAAACATTTCGGAATTTTTTTCCATTATTGAAACATAAGGATTGAAAACGTGTGATTCCATCGTCAGGCAGGAGGCTGGTACTTTTTTTGCAATTATTTACTATCTCTATCTAAAAAAAACTTACGTCTGAAGTTTTAGATTTGGAAAAACATTTTTACATTCTCATCTAGAGAAGGTATTAGATTTGTTTAAAATTT